>JAKUCV010004585.1:20635-61410 GCA_028386065.3 Turnera subulata
TTTGAGCCAATAACTTAGAGACATTGAATGTTTAACCTTGTACAAAATTGAGTTCCTAAATCTTCTTGTTCTTCTTGCTTGATCTTGTCACTTCCATTCTTGAACTCTTGATCACATAAGGTCTTTGCTCTTGATTATTTCTTTTTGCTTCATAATAATGATCATCCTAATACAAGGTTGATTTGTCATTATCAAAACCTGAATAGGATAAAGAGATATTAGCAAAACATTATTTTCAACAATAATGATGCACAGAATTCTTTCGGTTGAAAAACCAGAAGTTTTTACAATCAATGAATTTCCATGTGTTTGTTTGCTGCGGAAAAACAAAATTAATTATTCAGCCTTCCTATGATGAGTTTGGCATCAGAACCACCAGCAAGTTCTTGGCAATAATTCAGGGACATATTGTGAAAGCCAGTATCCCAATTTAATAAAATAAACAATTAAATGAAAGAGATTTACCAAAACACCCTTGACAAGCCGGGATACGTAAACCGGTGTCTCAGCACACAAATATTTTCCATAGAATTTCATTAACACCGAGATGTCATAAAATGGAAGAAGTAAACCAGCTTAACAAGACATAAGCCACCACGGCATCCCACCGAAATAACATCACAATTTAAATTCCGATAAACTGCTGATAAAGAATTAAACCATTTATGACATCTCAAAATTTATTCTTAAGCAGCGGAAAACACAATAACAAAAAAATCAAGATAAAGAAAACAACATGCATATGGGCCCTATGGATCCAACCGAGAGATGATGCACAACTACCTGCTAAAGCATTTGCGTCTGAACTCCGAGTCGAAGATAAGGTGAGAACAGCAGGCTAACTAAGTCTGAAAAAACAACGGTGGCGATTATGTGAGTCGCCTACTCAGTGATCATTAAAAGTCTAAGTATACATGAAAGTGAAGTCATGCTCGTGGGGTGAGTAGTTCACGAGCACAAGTACAGCATACAAGCAATATCAGAATCACACACCAACACATAAACATCTTATTGTGTTATTGTCTTTATTATTTAGATTCAATGCATTTTATTATTATTATTATTATTATTATTATTATTATTATTATTATTATTATTATTATTATTATTATTATTATTATTATTATTATTATCATTGTGGGCCCTCTACTGTAAGTCAAGTCTCGGTAGCACATCTGATCAGATCCGGGTGTGAAACCCAAGTGTCGAACCTCAGAAGGGGTAGATTCTGAGGCCAAAAACCACCGATAAACCTCGAGTGGCCGCTAGCTCCTTGAGGGTGTGCTCAGAAACACCTAACTAGTGCAAGTCTTCCAAGGGTGCACCTACCTTCCATTGGGATAACCATGCTAAACCGCATAATGTGACCCGACGGTACCCAACCCTCCCTCGGGGCTACCAGCCGACTCCACAGTAAAATTTAATATTTTATTCTTAATTATACCTTTACATTTCTGTTGAAATACTTTATGTTTTCCAGGGATGTGTGAATTCTATGTGTTTTTGTTTCATCCGGGCCTTCGGCCCATACCACACACTATCACCAAAACATAATATCATGTTATATTCCATAACCAACCTTTTTAACAAAACTTGAAATGTGGAAGTAATCAGGCACACAATTCCAATTACCGCATGTAGCAAACAAGGCAAGTAAACAAACAAACCACACTAACATGCATTCACAAAACATATATAAAAGACTTGTAATGTCACCTAAAAAAAAATGCAGATTATGACTTCTCCCCGATCTGAGTCTATAGCTCCCGAGGTATCTCCCGTGCCTGAATACCGGTACATAATATAATCACTAAACCAATTTTTTAGAAGTAAAAACGTGTATGCATGCTAAAGGTATGCTCCAATAGAGTAACTCCCGACCCTAACTATCCGATTATAAGATTTCCGGTCTAAGCCCAAAAGAATATTTTCTCATCAATAACTCCAAAGAAAAAAGGAATCTAAGGTTCACCGGTCTAACTCCATAAACAATTCTCGGGCCTAAAGCCCACTAAATCCTTAATCACGAATTCCGGGCCGAGGGCCCACTTCCCTAAATTCATTTCTACAGATTATGAAATTGGGCTTCGAGCCCGTTCCTTTAAGTCCGTAGTTTAATTATCCGTGATTAGGCCTTAAGTCCATATCTTTAAGTCCATATAAAACATTCTAAACTTCAAAATGAGATTATTGGGCCTGGGCTCGATTTTTCCTAAAACCGTTCTAAGGTTGTTCCCGAGCCCAAGAGTTGATCGGCCTAAGATTCTATTCGTGTCGGTAAATCCTCCCGGCCACACACTCTAACTCTCCGCTCCCGGTAAACCACAATTCACTTGATATATATATATATATATATAAATATGTATTTCGATAAGTAAATTCAAAATTTATGTAGAAGGCATAACCGAGACAAAACATAGGTAATTACCGTCTAACTGTCGTAGAACGAGAAATATATCCGTTGGACAGAATCCGAGCCTTCGCCGAAAAATTCCCGAGCCTCGCCGGAACAGTACGTGCTCGCCGGATTCCGATCACCTCGTCGGAATTTCACCCAAAACTACCATCATCCCAACAATCATCCAACACCAAAACTCAATTCGATATACAACTTACAGAATTCCAATTCATTCTTTTCCCACATTCCCAGGGAAAACAACACCAATTGAAACGAAAACAAAAATTGAGTAAGCCAAAGCTCACCCAGAAGATGCTGCCCACTGCCAAATTCAAGGCCCGTGAATGACAGCAACCCAAACACACACACACTGCCAGAACAGTCCGCAGCAGCAGCCTTCAAACCGATCGAGCCAGCACCAACTCTGCCCAGCACAACTCACACCAACAGCACCAAATCCGGCAACATGAACCCGAACACCATAACCCAACACTGCCACCAAGCCACCACGATTCACACACACCCGTCGCCGTCCACCAACACACAACCACCACCGATAACCACACACAACAACAACCCGCCTAGGTTAAATACAACAGCACCTCGAGCCGAACAAAGGAGGTAGAGCAAACATAGGAAGGAGGTGAGAGCTTACCAACATTGGCGACGGAACCCGTAGCGAAGCCTCGTCGGATCTCGCGTTGAGCCTCCTCCTCTCCACCGCCTGTTCTCCGTCCAGCAGAGGCGGTGTGGCGCCGGTCCTTGGTTTTGTGTAAGCGGCGATTTGAAGAGAGACAGAAGCAATGGTGTGGGTGTCGACGAGAGGGAGAGGCAGAGGTGGTGGTTTTGGTACCCAAATCGCAAGAGGAGAAGGGAAGAGCTAGCAATGGAAAAGAGGGAGCAGGCGTGGGGCTAATGGCCGTTGATGGCGTGATTGAGGGGGAGGTAGTCGAAGACAATACCGTTGAGGCAGCGGCGGCTGAGTGGAGAGGAAACAGGAAAAAAGAAAAGAGAATAAGAAATGAAGAAAAGAAGGAGAAGGAAGAGAGGCGCCTGGGACTTGACCTAGCCCGGCCGAACGACATGTCGTTTGGCTTGGCTTGGTCAACCCGCCCAGGTTGACCCTTCCCAAATGTTTTTTTTTTCTTACACACCCAAAATGACGTAGTTTTATCCCAACTACGATAAACCCTGTGTTTCGTCCCGAAACACCCTTTTATATCTAACGAAACTCGAACATGACATATTACCAACTCACGATTAATAAATCCAATGGAAAATAAATAAATTTTATTTCCATTACCGACTCTGAAATTCTTATAAATCAAAACGAAAAACCGAGGCATTACACATATACGTGGACTAATAAATCCGCTGTGTTAACCATCTAGGTAATTTTATAGTTTTAAATCGATGCATCAACTAGATGGTATATTGTGTACTTATTAGACGCAAGTTGGCATGTTGCGCACTTATTATGATTAAGCCAATTGCGGGTACACATCCCTAATTATCTTGTAAGACTATATGTCTTGATAATGCTGGTATATCTCTTCAATGGATAATGTATATTGTTGAAAATAAACCCAAACCGATCTGGGCGAACATTTCCAATTGATTGCAGGACCATTGGTAAAAAGATATTACTGTTTGAGGACATGATATTTTACACGCAGCAAATGTGCATCAAGCCAGTAAGATATCATAAGATCATAAGATCTCCCCATTGGTTCATGGTCACGAACCTAGTATCTTCCACCTTCGGACCATTGGTTGTACAATATTTAATGCTCCACCACAGCATAGTAAAACCGGCCCTTTAAAGAAGGCAGGGAATAGATGTTGGGTACAAAAATCTCCATTAGTTATAAAGTAGTTGAAACCATTAATTTGAGATTGGAGACATATTTGCTTAAAGTGTTTACCCAACATCAGGGGGAGGAAATAAGCAGCTGGATCAAGATATAATTAAAATGTTATTCAATATTTATTTTTGATCCTCAAACGAATTAGTGTGAACCTGAAGTTCAAAAGATGATTCATTTGCAAAATTTGATAAGTCAATTGCCAGACATATTTATTTGAAAAGTGTGACCATACCAGCTGCGAATGCTCCTGCTCGAAATAATGTTCCTGGAGAACAATTAAAATATGCAAATGAATCCAAAGTACGCCAGAAGCGTAGAATATGCTCGGTTCCAAAGAAAAATCCTCGATAGAGAAAAAGGAGAAAAGAGATAAAGATGGCCCCAGTAAGAAAATAAGACCTCCAGTAGAGGTTCATATTAAAAGTCCTCAAGAAGAGGAGAATCCTCCAAAAGAGGTTTTCTAACACAATTGATAAAGTTCCAGAAGTAACTCAGATACCTGAAATAAGTGAAAATAATGAGATCTCAATTATAGTGTCAGGAATATGATGGAACCGACGTGAAATAACCGTCGACGGAATTCTTATGATGTAGCGCTAAATATTATGAAAGAAAATGAGGATCATGAACCTACATGTGTTGATGAATGTAGGCGTAGAATGATTGGCCAAAATAGAAATATTTTTAAGGCTGTTTTAGACTCGCTTGTGAAGCGAGAAATTTTCGGACCTGTAGTCCGTACACTAGATGGTGTAAAAATCGATTGGTCATAAAATGGGTACTTGTGCGGAAAAGGAAATGAAGTAAATAAAACAATAAAATACAAAGCACGGCTTATAGCACAAGTTTTCACCCAACGACCCGATATTAATTGTAAGGAGAAATACTCCCCTATGGTGGATGCAATTATTTTTAAGTCTAGCATAATATAAAAGGAATTAGAAATGCATCAAATGGATGCTATTACAACCTATTTCTATGGATCCATAAGTCATGACATATGCATGAGAATCCCTGAAGGATTCAAGTTGCTTGAAGCAACAAATTCCGGGGAATATATTTAATTGATCTTTAGATGTTTTGAGCCAATTTGGGTATGCTCTATGTGTTTTATTTAATTAGTTCATATGAGAATTAATTATTATCATTGTTGATGATTAATGATTTAGATACTATTATTGTGATCTAAATATTATTGGAACTCCTGAAGAAGCTTCTAAATACCGTGCTATGCTTTTAGCAAAGAAATTTGAGATGAAAAATCCCATAAAGAATTAGATTGGTCCCGAAGTACCCTATATAAGCAAAATTTATATTGCTAGTAACATGAAGCCTGAAGTTTTTTTGGCAAGATACAACATTGCTCTTATCTTCAGGGTATAACAGATGTGGTATTATGTTAACCCTGTAAACCCGAAGAGAATATAGTTGGTTTTGCAGATGCAGATCCTTTTATTAGATTTACATAAAGCATAGACAGATATCTGCTACAACTTTATACATGAAATTGCTATATCATCAGGACCACAAAAGCAAGAGGGCAAGGAAGATGCTCCAACAACAAATTATGAAGTTTATGTTGCCAACGCTGTCCAATTAAAGTAGTGATGTATCAAAGACGATAGGACAAAGCACACGTCACCAGAAGTAGACAAGGATGATTGACATGCAACAACAACATGATATCAAGGGAAGCCAAAATGAGGGGGAGTAGAATACGCACTGCACTCTTTTTTTCTTCACCAAGTTTTTGTCCCACTGGGTTTTTCTTGGTAAGGTTTTTAATAAGGCAGTACTCCCGAAGAGTATTCTACCCAATACACAATGACATTCAAGGGGGAGTGTTATAAAACAAAACGTGAATATCATTGTATCTACATGCCACCTACCATTTATCTTCCTCTTCTATATATATATGTAAAGGTGATAATGAAAAAGGCTGGAGCCCCGGTGAGCTCCTCTTCTCCTCATTTCTCTGCCTTTGTTACTTCTTCTTCTTCAAATCATACACAGCATTAAAACTATATTCACAACAATTTATGGGCTTATATTATCAATTACAATTATATTAAAGACTGTCTAATTTTATAGGGCCATTAAGTGATCTATTTTGGGCTCTGGAGACATATATGGTGGTATGGTCTTTTATGTGTAGAAACCCAATACTAGCAATTAGAGTTTTATGGGAACCCTAATTGACCTAGTATATAAAGGATATATATAGGGTTGTGGTCCCCAAGATTATTTCTACGTCAGTTTTCTCTGCCCCATCACAGAAAAACACACAAGACGTTGGAACCAAATCTTGGAAACTCCCAATCCTCTTCGGTCAATATTCAAGATTGTTCATCATGAATTCAGGTACGCCTTGCTATATCTGATTATTGTTCTTGATTGTCTAATAATTTATCAAGATACTTGAGGCATAAAGTAATTATTCTAACAAGGGGTAGCGGAGCCTCCTTGATTAAATTATTAGATTTCAATAAGGTTGAATCAAATTTTGTCGCATGAAGGTTATTTTTGTTTTCGACAAATCAATCTCTGTTTGATTCTTGATTTACATATTCTGGGTATTATTTGTAAATCGTATGCATTGGCTTTTGACTTTGGAATCCACGACGGATTCAGTGCGGCAATTTCATATGATTGTGCATGAACGGATTGAACGAGTAATTATTCATTGATTGGTTGATTCAAACATGTGACTTGCTTGCCTTTTTTTTAATGGCATGTTAAGTGAATCAAGGTATGGTTTGTTTATTGAATTGAATAAGGAGTTTCGGTGAATCGATAAACATAAAAGGTTTTCCTTTATTTGCATATTATAATATGCGGTTGATTTTAGTTTGTCAATTCTTATCATATGCAAACAGTTTTGTGGCTGCCACGGTTTTGTGAGAAATTCAAGTAGTTTTTTAACCGTAGCAAGTCATATAGTTACATTCGACTTGCAATTTGTTTTATCTAATTTTCCACAATAATGCCACCTACGGTAATAATGGGGTTCTTTGTGTGAAAATTACTATGAACTTTTGATTCTGATAAATTTTTGTTCAGTTTGAACATGCGGCATGCAATTTTTATGAGGTGATGGTTACAGTAATTTTCACGATAGTCCTCATATTATGGTTTCTGTCACTCAGGTCCCTACATGACAGATTTACAGTTTGGTCCTTGCGTGCAGACTATTTTATAATTTGCCCAAGAAGGACTAAAGTTAAGGAATATTTTATTCCTGCAAAACATTTTTTGTGATATTAAATTCAATATCTGGTATTATATTAATTTGGGATGTCGAGTATTTAGTAGATTAATTGAAGCAACATGTTACCAACGTAATCTCTCTTGTGTAGATTACTCTATTTTAAATATGAGATACGTGTATGTATTATTTATGCGAATAGTAATCAGCCCAACGGAGGATTGTTATTTGGCCAAATTGCACATATACTTGTGGTAATAAATATGTGATGATTATCCGGTATGCCATGTGAATAATAAGTCAGTCCAGCGAAAGGCTTATTATTTGACAGGTCTAATCATTAATGTTTGATTACGACATTGAGAGTACCACTTACAAGTTGATACTTTTTGTCCAATGACTAAAATATCAATGTTGTGCTAGGTATCTTGTTGAGGCCCACCACACAGATTGAATTTAATTATTATGTTTTGCTTACGGTTTAAGGGTTGTGAGCTGATTGTGTTTCATTCTTTATTAAGTTACAGCTTCTGCTTATTTGGTGTGCAAGTATCAATCTTAATGATACTAATGACATAACTTTTGAGATCTGGATGAGAACATTATGATTGTTCTTAATTGCATAAGATATAGGCTATGCGCTATGGAAAGACTAACTTACCCCTCATACAGATAAAATTTCCCATAAGGTTAAGCGGGATATTTAGAGGTGGGAATGCTATAATCGCATGAGAGCCACATGATCATTAAACATGCAATTCCAAAAATTTTCAGGGGATAGTATGTCCAATGAGGATAAAGTTAAAAGTTTCTTGAGAAACTTTTAAAAGTACTTTGCCAAGAGCATAAAGGTTGAAACAAATTTATTAGTATAAAAATTTATTTCTAAAGGCATAAAGGATAGGGAATATAAGGCAGTAGTCTCATTTTTTCCTAAACTTAAAGGCATTAAAGTTAGAGCCTTCTAAAGTTTTGCTCATATTTGGCATTTATATATCTTCTTGCACACTGTGGTGAATCTAAATTGAGTTGAGTACTCGTAAGGAATTAAGATTTCTTGATAAGATTATTATGTGCAAGGAGATTATATATTTAAAGGGAGCAACCATAAAATGCTTGATTGGCGAATTCCTCTAAGGACTACAAAAAGAAAAGAGGAAATAAAGCTGCAATTGGGATACCACTAAGGAAAGTGCAAAAGTAACAAACTTTGGTATTTACTTATTACTTTTGCAAGAAGGGTGGAAACAGTAAAATATCCCAACTATGCGCCATTGGGCATGTTGAGAAAGGTACTTAGTTTTTCTTGAAGTTAATTTGACTTATGTACCAAGACACACTTTATGGATAGATTTCAGTTTTACTATTTAGATAAGTGTATCCATGCAAGATTTGTTGATGTGCCAAAAGCCAAATGATGTTGAAAGATACATCTTTACGGGGCAATGGCATGAAAGTCAATTTTGATTGAAGCTCTAAAGCTTTCTAGGTTGTTAATGAGAACTAAATTGTATTTGAATTTGAAAGAGACTTTTTTTTGTTACCGTCTTTGATACAAAATTTAGTTTATTTCTATTATGGACAAATCAGGTTGTTCTTGTCCATTTAGAAATAATAAATTTGGTATTTTAGATAGAATTTGGTTTATTTCTATTTTTGTACAAATCTGGTTATTCTTGTCCATTTAGAAATAATAAAGTTGGTCTTTTGGAAATTCAAATTCTATTGATACTAGTTCTCAGTTTGTAAATGACAGCCTATGTTTAAGGCTTCATATATTGAAATCTTGCATGATAAGGCATGGTACAAAACATAAATTAACTAATATGGAATAAAGTTATTATATCTCTTATTGGTGGCCACAATAGTAGATATAATAGAGGAGGTGGAAAATCTCTAAAGCCTTTCTCTTAATTCTTAGAAGTATATGGTGTCCAGTACATAATGTTGTATAAAATTAAGCATGAATGGTATTGCTGAAAGATGCAATAAAATGCTTAAGGACATGGTAAGATGTATGATTAGTCATTCTATTTTACCAATTTCGCTCTAAGAAAAAGCACTAAAGAAGCAGCTTATATCCTCAGTAAAGTTACAGTCAAAGTAATAGCTAATACTCCTCATGAAACATGGACAAGTTAGAAGCCTAATATTAAGCATCTATTCATTTGGAGTGATCCAAATAAGGGTAGGCCATTTAGGCCAACATAAAGAATTTGGATCTAAAGATAGTTAGCTACTACTTTGCTAAGTAACTTTGAGTAATTATGGGGTTTCAAGTTCTTTGTCCCACAATTCAGTTATTTTGTGACAGAAATCCAGATTTCTTGAGGAAATTGAGTTTGGAGGGGAAGATAAGATGGGAAACATTGTCTTTGAAGGGGAACTTATTTCTCTTCTTATGGTTTTTAATAGACAATGATCAGGTTTCCATCACTGATGTTATTCAAGATAACATTGTATGAGTCTTTCTCTCAAATTCAGAAATCATTCATAAGGTTCAAACTCAAAAACCTCAAGAACAAGTGCCACTAAAGAAATCCACTTGAGAAAGGAGAAGTGCAAATTCGGATGATTATATTGTCTTTTGCTAAGAACATAAGGATGATGTAGGATTGATGGAAGATGATTTTATCAACTTTCATCAAGTCATAAAGAGTTCTTATCCTCAAAAGTAGAATGATGCCATGAATGATGAGATTAAGTCTATGAAAGACTAAGATATTTAGGATCTTGATGAATTGCCTGAAGGTGAGAAACCAATTGGTTACAAATAGTTATTTGACACCAAAAAGACTCAAAGGGTAATTTTGAAAGATATGAGGCTCGTCTTATCATAAAGGACTGTACTCAAAAAGGTGGCATTAGTTCTGAAGAGTCTTAATCTCTGATTTCAAGGAAAGACTCTTTTTTCTGATGCTATCAAGGAAAGACTCTTTCAAGATAATAATGACATTTGTGGCTCATTTTACCGTTGAGCATTAGATGGATATAAAGATTGTGTTTCTCAATTGTGATATTGAAGAGACAATTTATATGGTGCAACCATAGAATTTGTGTTGGTAGACTCAAAGAAAATGGTTTGCAAATTAAGAGAATCCATCTATAAGCTTAAACAAACTTTCTGTCATTAGTATTATTATTTTTGTCTAATAATGATCTCATTCGGTTTTGAGATAGATATAGGCGAAAAGTTTGTATACCATAAGTTCAGTGGAAGTAAAGCTAGTTTTCTGGTTTAATATGTCAACGACATATCATTTGCTAATAGTGAGATATGCATAAAGTACTAACCATGAAGTTTCTAATACTTTTAGAAACAAAAGATCTTGGTGTCGCCTCTTTTGTCTTAGGATTTCAGATACGTTGAGATTATTCTTAAGGTATTCTTGAATTGTCACAAAAGAATTATCTCGTTAAGGTTCTTAGCAAATTTGGATTAAAGGATTATGAACAAGGAAATATCCCTATTTCTAAAGGAGACAAGTTTAGTCTCAATTAATGCCCCGAGTATAAGATGCAAAATTTATTATGCATCTATAGTTAAAGGTCTTATGCATACTCAAGTATGTATGCATTTGGACATAGCATACATTCCTGGGATATTATATAGACAAAAATATCTCAATAACCCTATAATGGATCACTAAAGAGCAGCAAAAGGGGTTATACGGTATTTGTAAAGAATAAAGTGTATATGCTCACATATATGAAATTAGAATCTATGGAGATTATAGGGTATTCTGATTCTAATTTTGATGGATGCCACTAAGATAATAGATCCATATTTGGGCTATATTTATTTACTAGCTGACGAAGCTATTTTTGAAACAGTGTTAAGCAGACACTCGATGCTTCTTCCAGTATGGCAGCTGAGTTTATAGCCTGTTTTGAGGCATCCGAGTGTGGAATATGGCTACAGAATTGTCACTAAGCTGCAAATTATGATTGGTAATGGTAAGCCACTAAGAATTTTGTGTGACAATTAATAAGCCATTGTGTATTCCATCGTTAACAGCAACTCATTAAATTTGTGCTGTTAAATAAAGAGTTCAGAGAGAACAAGTGCATATAGAACATATTGGGACAAACTCCATTGTTGCGGATTCGCTCATTAAAGAGATTACCAGTTAAGGTTTTCATGAGCATATTGCTCATATGAGCTTCAGATTCGTTATTGTTTGATGAAATATAGTTTCAGTGGGAGTTTGTATTTTGTTGTTCTCATTTCCTGACGCACTTAGTATTTTCTGCAGAATAAAGTGCATTTGAACATGTTATTATGTTTGATCTCATAAGGTTTGAGGACCAGTTGGAGATAGGCATGTATGATCACATTACATGTAATTTTCATGCTACACATCCATACTTGATCTATGTCATTGAATATGTTAGTATGGTGACTGTTGATAGGTCCAGTTACGAATAAATATAACGAAGGCCGCTTTGATCTCATGCTAATGTAGTAGATGGACCAGATTGTTTAAGGAGATGTTTCAAGAAAGACAGTCATTTCTGTGCACGCTCTGGAATATAATTGTCTCAAGAATAATATAGCCCAAGTGGCAGATTGTTGGAATTATTTAATTTATGGGCTTATATTATTAATTACAATTATATTAAAGACTGTCTAATTTTATAGGGCCATTAAGTGATCTATTTTGGGCTCTGGAGACATCTATGGTGGTATGGACTTTTATGTGTAGAAACCCAATACTAGTAATTAGAGTTTTATGGGAACCCTAATTGACCTAGTATATAAAGGATATAATATAGGGTTGTGGTCCCTAAGATTATTCCTGCGTCAGTTTTCTCTGCCCCATCACAGAAAAATACACAAGACGTTGGAACCAAATCTTGGAAACTCCCAATCCTCTTCGGTCAATATTCAAGATTGTTCATCATGGATTCAGGTACGCCTTGCTATACCTGATTATTGTTCTTGATTGTCTAATAATTTATCAAGATACTTGAGGCATAAAGTAATTATTCTAATACTCTCAACAATGAAGGGTCTATGATTTGCTCAACTTTATCATTGTAGTGACCAGCCACCCATTTTCGCAGATTTAGCCCATCAGCAAACATGGCATCTGTTGGTCTTTTTCTTGTCATCATTTCAAGAAAAAGAATGCCAAAGCTGTAAGCATCTCCTTTTGTGGATTTGTTTGATCCAACTCCATACTCTGCCTTAAGAGAATTGCAATAAATTATCATCTGACAGAGAAATGGGAATGTAGATTATTTTGGTACAATGGACTTGATGCATAATATCGATTCTTTTTCTGAATTTTCTTGGTCAGGAATGGGAATGGGATTCTTTTTTGAATTTTGATACAAGGGATTTTATGCACAATGTCGATTCTTTATTTTGAATTTTCTTGGTCAAGAATGGAAATTATGTCTCTATGTCTTTCATTTCTTTAATTTCAATGTTCAAATTTGCATTCAGAAGCAAGAGAGAAATTTTGTACGTGGTGGAAGGTATATAGATGCATATAGCAAATTGGCAGTAGATTTTGCTTCATTAGGAGCAGCTTGAGCTTTATGGCCTGTACCTGTCATGACTAATCTTGCAATACCAAATCAGAAACCACAGTGGTCATATCATCGTCAAGAAGAACATTGCTTGGTTTTATATCATAGTGTATGATTTTAACATGGGAGTGGTGGTGCAGGTAGGCTACCCCTTGTGCTATGTCACTGCAGATGTGTTCGTGCAAAACTGGCTACAAGTTCACAGCGTTGCTGTAGTAAACAAGGTCGAATCACAGGGACTGCGAAATAACACTGTCCTTAGAGCTTTCGATCGATTAGGCTATAAAACAACAAGTGAATAAAAGTATCGAATGGGTGAGGGTAATAAACTGAATTAAATGAAGTAAATAAACTATTAGTAAAGTAACAGCGTGTACTGGTGAAAAGATGCAGTAATAAGGAACCTAGGTTGTCCGGGGTTCACTACAGCACGTGCTGTTCAAGTAATGAAACTATGCTTTGGCTAACTTATTCGTCTAGATTGTAGGGCTCCCTAGCCTATGTTAATCTATATCTTGCATCCGCTCGCTCTATAGAATCTACCCTAGTCAAGACTACCTTGCATCCACTCGCTTTAGTCTAAATCTAGGGCGCAGTGGGCGCTGTGCTAGGTGCTTGATCCTCAACTAACCTAAAAGTAGAGATCCTCTTACTAGTAGGGTTGAGGTTGAGTATGAAACATTCTGATTTCTTAGTTTCTCCGCTAGGTGCTTCACTAAGTCGTCTAAGGTGCACAAGAGGGTGATCAGGCCACATGCCCTGTTAAGCTCTCCATACATAAATCAAGGTTGAAACAAATAATAGAAACCAAAACACGAATTATTACTCAAACATAAAGTTGTAGCTACATCCCATACACCTAGATATAAAGGTCTAGTTTATGAAGAAACTAAAAACAACAAACAAAGATAGTAACAGCGACATGCTGTCAAATTATGAACCTAAAGTCTTCACTTTCTTCTTGCAGAATTCTTCCAACTTCCTTCTGCTCTGAAAGCCGAGTGTTTTGCTCCAGAAAAATAAAGAAGTCGAAAGACGATGCTTAGGGTTTTGTTCTTTTCTATTTATATAGAGAAAATCTCTAACTAAAACCCTAAGTCTTGAGGAATAAAGTTTCTTCTCAAAAACCTAGCAGCAAGAGGTCTTCTTTCCTTCTAAGGAGTGACCACGTGATCATCAATAAAGTCTCCTTGAATTTCGGTGCAAGTCTCCAAATTAATTATAAAAGTAGGGATTTTGACGCAGCGCCGCTGTCAGGTTGCATCTGGGCGCTGTCGCTGATGCAGTTCGAACTGGAACTGGGCTTTCAGCAGCGCCTCGCGATTTTCGCCACCAAAATCGTCAAAATCCACTCCAAAAAGGACCTAATTGCACCTGAAAGCAAACGAGGGCTAGGAAAGTAGAATTTGGTGTAAAAGCAAGTGATTTCCTATCTAAATGCATGAATGGATGCTAAATGCAAGGCCAAAAGACTACAATGCATGCTGTAAAAGTATGTAATTTCATGCTTATCAAATTCCCCCAAACTTGAACCTTTGCTTGTCCCGAAGCAAAACGTAAACTTAATCACAATGAAAATGATGCAGCATGAAATTACAACAACCATCTCGAAATTAAAACACATCAGCAGCACCTATCGCGCACACTACAGCTCCCGCTGTCAAAATTCTGAATTGTCTCATTGTAGAAAAAATCAGTTGTAATTCAACAAAGTTCAGAAAACACAGAGACGATAAAAAAAAAATCAAATAGGTAGCCATTCAACCTTCAAAGTTCCATATGCCATTGCAAAAAGATAAATGCCCAAGCTACAACCATCTCATAGGCTGATTTAAATTTCATTTCTCTACTAATGAGCATAAACGCATAATCAAGGATCAAAAGGTCTTTCTCAATCTTGTAATGGGGTCGGTTTATAGCTAACAAAGAAAAGCAATTAGATGGATAACAAAAACTGCTTTCCTTCCAAAATCCTAACTTAGGATAGCCTCATCCACAAAATATTGCACAAACCAAGAATTTTCTGAACCTTTGGGGCACAAAAAGATTAACAAAAGATAAAGGGAGCAAAAGATTTTCCAAGGGAGTGTAGAGAGGTTTTTCTCTCTTTTTTCTATTTTCTATATTTTTTTATTTTCTCCTTTTCTCCTTTTTTTTCTCCTTTTTTCTTTTTTTACTCTCTTGATCACATTATAGTACATCCCTCATCTCTATATTCTTAAATTACAAAGCTCCATCTTATATCTCGACAAACTCCTTGTTTTTTTACCTTACAGCGGGTGCTGTCACGACGCTGTTATGCTGAAAATTAGAACTAGGAAGACAAACAGACAAGGTGGCTATAATTTGAAGAACAACGTGCTTAAAAGCACTCTTATGGTCATGCAAGGCTCAAACAACTCTGATATGATGGTGTGGGTATGTGAAAATAAATTTGACCATCAATCTAGGCTCAAAGGGGTTGTCAAGTGAAAAATTATGATACAGGTAGGATAATCATCAATTTAAGCTCAGCAAACAATGCTTATATCATTTCCTTAATTATACCAATATGCTAAAAATTTCGCTTCAAAAGAAAATGAGAATCGGTTCTAAGATAGCTGACAGCAGGCACTGTAAAATTAAAAAAAGAGCAATTGGCACAAGTTACCTCGTTGGTATCACGATTCCCAAGTGATTTTGATTTTCTCATCCTGTACAAACTAAACCACTGAACGTGAACTGATTACCAGGTGTAAGATCTTAAAAAGTATCAGGAGATCGAAACAGGTGAAGCAACAGCGTACGCTGCAGCATGCTGCTTCAGTGAATAAAACCGAGAAGGCGTAATAAAAACCAGCAGCATACACAACAAAAATCAATTGGTCGTGAATAGAATGCATAAACATAAACACAAACACAGAAATGTTAATTTCCGCCTCCCCCAAACTTAAATTCCACAGTGTCCACACTGGGGACAGAAATCAACAACAACAACACAAAAGAAAACACAACAAAGTGGGAGAACTCCCCCAAACTTGTCCAAATAAACATAACAGTACGGAAAAAGAAAAGACAATTGCAGAAAAGAAAAATGAGATGCAGATCATGAAAGGGTAGCCAAAATATCAGGGGGCATCCTTGGGCAGCGGGTCTTGGAGGTCAAGCAGCATGCTGACGATCTGCTGCAACTGAGCTCCAAAAGTCTCCTGCAGCGTCACCAAATCTGCAGCAGTGGCCGCTGGAGCGGAGATGCCGGAAGCAGCGGCCGTGGTGGCAGAATTCCCAAGAGCAGCAGGCGCTGGCTTAGGCTTGATAGTAGGAAGCGGACCAAGGAACTTCAGAGCCTCGGCCTGGCTGCATGTGGTGATCTCCTGAATCTCATCATACTTGGACAAATCAACACCAAAATTCTCCGCCAAGGCCGTGATGAAACCAATGCACCCCAAATAGGTCTTCTTCAAATGGTGCTCAAATCAAGCAAATAAGTAGCAGCCAACATTGATAGGGCGGCAATGAATAAAACACTACAGGAAGAACAACTCATTGCCAGCCACCACTGTCTTGCTACTGTTGCGGCAAAAGATGGTGCAGGTCAGGAAATTAAGCACATACTTCAGCATGAGGTCCTTGAGAGCGGTGACAGGGGAGTAGGAGGGACTGTACTTTAACCCGTCGGTGGAGATCTCAGCCTAGGCTGCCTGTGCATTATACTCTGGTGGGGGCGCCCGCAGACCATCATCCGGGAATCCAAGCAGAGAGTTGAACTCCGATAGCGTCATGCTGTGAGTTCGAATGTCTAATCGGAACGAAATAGACTCCTCAATCCCAGCGGCTCTGTCACCCGGAATAGGCGCGAAGCTTCCATAAAATTCATGGGTCATCGTCGTACATCTCCACAAACTGAACCCAGCCAACAGCCGCAAACAATTCATTAATAAGTGGGGGAAATTCATAGGCATAGTAGGTACACTTATCGAAGAACCTGGTATTGAGGGCCTCTTTTGTGGCCTGCAGCGCGTGTTGTTCGCGGTGGGCGTTGCTGACGAAGTTAATCAGCATAGGGGACTTTGGAGCAGTGGGCGCTGTCTTGATGACCTCCACGCCAACGCTCGCTAGCTATTTATGGCGTCCGCTGCGGCCGGAGGCGGGGGTGACGGAGCGCTGCTGGCGCTTAGCCCGCGATAGATAACCAGGGGTTATGCTCCGATCCTCGCCCTTAATCTGTGGAGAGGATTCAGGGGTCGGATGCTTGCCATCGCGTTTGGCCTTGGCAGCGACGGCGCGGCTGGCCCACGAGGCGCGTTGAGTGGCGTTGCGGTTGCTTCTGCGGGTGGCGATGCTGCGTGTGGAGAGTGCAGCGTCTGGTGATGTGGCCTCATCACTGAGATCCACCAGTTCATCACCCTTCTGTGGGAGACAGCATCACGGTGGCGTTCAGTCACAGGGAGAGGAAGAGGTTTCAGAGAGGATGGGGTGGGTGGGTTGTTGGTGTCGGTCAGTGGGGTGTTGGTGTCGGTCTGTGGAGCGGTGAGGGGGGTAGTGGCAGCGAGGGGTGTGGGTATGACAGAAGGTGGGGGTGTGGTGGTGGTTTGTTGTATGGGTGTCATGTGGGTGTCGGCAACGACAAAGGTGGGGGTGACTACCGCTGAGTGGTAGCGTCGTTGGTGTTCGGGTGGGTTGTGGCAGAGGTGGAGGATGGTGAGTTGTGAAAGGATGAGTGGTGGAGGTTTGCTCACCGTCGGCCATGGTGGGTGAAAAGAGAAATTGGGGGTTAGGGATTTGGAGGTTGCCGGGTGAGAGAAAAAAAGAAAGAGAGAGAGAGTGATATGGAGAGGTGGCGTGGTTTAGTAGTAGGGGGGCAGGAGGGGTGGGGGGGTTAATGATGGTGTTGGAGGCGTGGGGGTGTTGGGAAGTGGAGAGATTAAAATGAAGGTGTATGATAGTGGGTGGAGTTAATGGAGAAGAAAATCCAACCGCCACAAGTGAGGCCACCAAAATTTTCTCAATCCGAGATTTCTATAAACCCCAAATTTTCTGCCCATGATGACACTACTGTCTGAATTGTGTCTTCTTCCCCAAACTTATATTTTGGCACGTGCTTTCATGATATGTAAAATGCATGGATGCAAGGGTTTGGTGGACATTTAGCACTCAAAGTGTATAATGCACTCATCGGAACATGCAGAGCAGAAAAATAAAAGAAAAGGTTAAGTGGCTTCTCTGGATGCCGTTGTGGGTGAAAATAGCACAGCGTGCGCTGCAGTCCGTCAAATCCTTGTCTTTATGTTATTTTTCTGATTTTTTTACCTTTTAGGAATGCAAAAAGGAGCAGCAAAACAAAAAAAAAATAAATGGGATGTACGAAAAATAATAAAACTTACCCCCGGGGTGCCTCTCGAGCAACGCTTCTTTTGCAAAGCAGGTCACTCAGTAGCGGGCGCTGCTAGTGAAGCTACCAACGGCTCATCAACGGGTGCATTAGGAAAATAGTGCTTGAGCTGCTGGTGATGGACTTTGAAAGGTGTTTTATCACCCTTCTGGATCTCAACTGTACCATGGGGATAAACTCGGACCACTGTGTATGTCCCCATCCAGCGAAACTTGAGTTTTCTCGAAAATAGCCGCAGGTGGGAATTAAACAGCAGCACCTGGTCTCTCTTTTTAAACTGCCTCCAGAGTATATTGCTTTCATGCCACTTCTTGGACCTCTCCTTGTAAATTCGATTATTTTCATAGGCCTCAAGACGGATCTCCTCGATCTCACTGAGTTGCAGCAGTCTGGCACCGCCCGCTGCCATGTTATCAAAATTGAGGGCCTTGATTGCCCAATAAGCACGATGCTCCAACTCAACTGGTAAGTGGCAGGATTTCCCATATACTAAACTGTAGGGAGTAGTTCCAATAGGTGTCTTATAGGCAGTCTGATATGCCCACAACGCGTCATCTAGCTTCTCCAAGATACTTGATCTCCCTATTAGAAACTTCTACTTGACTGCTGGTTTGAGGGTGATAAGGTGTTGCAACCCGATGTGTAATCCCATAATGCTTCAACAGCGTTGCGAACAGCTTATTGCAAAAATGGGACCCTCCATCACTTATGATAACCCTTGGAACACCAAACCGTGTGAATATATTTTTCTTCAATAAACGAGTAACAACAGGGCCATCATTGGATGGAGATGCAACAGCCTCAACCCACTTGGTCACGTAGTCCACAGCCACCAGGTTGTACTGGTGTGAATGGGAGGAAGGAAAAGGACCGATGAAGTCAATTCCCCAAACATCAAATAGCTCAACAAACCTTGTTGTGGACCCTCATGGCGCTGGGATATATTACCAGTGTGCTGGCAGCGATCACAAGACTTCACAAACTCCCGAGCTTTCTTGAAGATGGTTGGGCAAAAGAAACCAGAATGGAGAACTTTAATTATTGTCTTCTGGGCACCATAATGTCCTCCATAAGGGGCCAGGTGGCAACTGGCAAGGAGAGTCTTGTGGGATTCACCAGGGATGCACTTTCGAATAAGACCATCTTCACAGCGTTTGATCAAGTCTGGCTCATCATAGTAGTAGTTCTGGATATCAGACAAGAATTTCTTCTTCTAGTGGTAGCTGATATGAGGAGAAAACACTCCATATACAATATAATTCACATAGGGTGCATATCATGGATAATCTCGTTGGAAGATATCGACAGCGTCCCTGGTCGCCCAGACAGTGCGCACTGCTACAACTAAAAACTCATCCGATAGTTGATCATTGATAGAGGGTGCATCCAGTGGTGAATAATCTTGATTTAGGACAATTCGAGAAAGATGATCCGCCGTCACATTCTCTGTTCCCTTCTTATCTCTGATTTCCAAATCAAATTCTTGAAGGAGAAGGATCCAGCGGATGAGGCGGGGCTTAGCTTCCTTCTTGGTCAAAAGGTATCTCAGAGCAGCATGGTCAGTATGGACAATCACTTTGGACCCAAGAAGGTATGACCAGAACTTGTCAATAGTAAATACTACGGCCAGCAGCTCCTTCTCAGTGGTGGCATAGTTGAGTTGGGCATCGCGTGCGGCTGGCATAGTAAATAGCATGGAGCTTCTCATCTCTCCTCTGCCCTAGTACACCGCCTACATGGTAGCTGGCATCAGTCATGATCTCAAAGGGCAGCGTCCATTCTGGTGGTTGCATGATTGGTGCGGTCACCAGCGCCTGCTTTAACCTGCAAAAGGCATCTACACAAGACTGATCAAATCCAAATTCGACATCTTTATTAAGGTGGTTCGTCAAAGGCTTTGCAATCTTTGAGAAGTCCTTAATAAAGCGTCAATAAAAACCAGCATGCCCTAGGAAACTATGAACAGTGCGCACTGTCGTGGGTAGAGGTAATTTTTCAATAACTTCAATTTTTGTTTTATCAAGCTCATTACCACGAGCTGAGACTATGTGCCCTAGGACAATACCTTCCCTTACCATGAAGTGACACTTCTCCCAAATAAGTACTAAATGTGTTTCTTCACAGCGCTGCAGCACCTTGGTTAGATTTCCATATACATAAAAATCATCCATAGATACCTCCATGATGTCCTCAATAAAATCAGAAAATATGCTCATCATGCAACATTGAAAAGTAGCAGGCGCATTGCATAAACCAAACGGCATGCGCCTGTATGAAAACGTACCGTAGGGGCAAGTGAAGGTGGTCTTCTCCTGATCATCTGGATGGATGGGAATCTGGAAAAATCCTGAATATCCATCCAAATAGCAGAAGTGTATGGCTTGGCCAGTCGCTCCAGCATTTGATCGATAAAAAGGAGGGGGAAGTGATCTTTACGGGTGGCGTTGTTGAGTTTGTGGTAGTCAATGCACATGCGCCAACCTGTCACTGTACAAGTAGGAATCAGTTCATTATTTTCATTGCGAACCACTGTCATCCCTCCCTTTTTAGGCATCACGTGCACTGGACTGACCCTAGGGCTGTCCGAGATGGGATATATGATCCCAGCATCAAAAAGCTTAAGGATTTCCTTCTTGACCACCTCCTTCATGTTCTCATTCAACCTCCTCTAATGCTCTATCGTGGCTTTGCATCCTTCCTCCAGTGGGATGCGGTGCATGTAGAGAGAGGGGTTGATCCCCTTGATGTCATCAATTGCATAGCCAATGGCAGTGTGATGCTGCTTGAGAACAGCCAACAAGGCGCTGGTCTCATCTGCAGAAAGGTCAGCACTAACAATAACAGGATATGTATAATTTGAACCAAGGAAATCATACCTGAGATGAGATGGAAGGGATTTCAATTCCACTTTTGGTATAGCGGACTGAGGGACAACGTCCGCTGTAGCTTTTTTTGCAACAGTGTCGCAGTGGACAGCTTCGAAAACCTGCTGGGAGGGATGTATGATAGGTGTAGTGGATAAGTGGTGTGCTACTTCTCCCACAGCAAGATCTTCATCCTCAGGTACTGCACTGGTGGCTAGGCAAACCAACAGCGCATCGTCGGACTCGACAGCAGGCGCTGTCTCCGTTATAATATCCTCTAGATCATCCTCCAAGATCTGGACCATGTAGCAGGCATTAGAGGGGACTTCAGACTTAAGAGCTCTCTGGACATTCAATTCCACTGTCTCTTCCCCAACGCGTAATGCCACACTCCCATCTCGAGCATCAAGGAGCGCACCCACTGTGGCTAGGAAAGGTCGGCCAAGGATGATGGGGTCTGGTCATCAAGCTTCATATCCATGATGACAAAATCACAGGGAATATAGAACTTCCCCACCTTGATTGGAACATCATCAAGGACCCCAACTGGATATTTTACGGACCGGTCAGCAAGCTGCTGCACCATGCGGGTAGGCTTGATTTCACCAAAATCCAGTTGTTGTGCTGCTAATAGAGGCATCAAACTCACACTAGCCCCAAGATCACATAAAGATCTGTTAAAGTTCTAGGTACCAATTTCACAAGGTATGGAAATACTCCCTGGGTCACCCAACTTAGGGATATGAATTTGATGATGCAGCACGGCACTTCAGTTTGCTGTCAGTACCACTGTTTACTTCTCTACAGTGTGCTTGCTTATGCGGATCTTCTTAAAAAATTTGGTATAGGTGGGCATCTGATCCATAACAGTAGTGAAGGGAATCTCCATTCTGAGGCCACTGAGCATATCCACAAATTTACGGTATTGATCTTCAAGTCTGCTCTTTTTATACACTTGTGGATATGGCAGCAAGGGCTGGTATGGTACTGGCAGTGGCGTCTTCTTTGGTGCTGCTTCTGGCAGCATCAGTGGTTCGGGCACTGTGTCCAGTTTCTAGTCGAGTTCTAGTTGGGACACCTTAGTTGGCTTGAGAACAGAATCTGGAAGCTCTTTCCCACTCCTTAAAATCACTGCCTAACACTGCTGCTTGGGATTCTCCTCTGGTTGTCCTAGTAGCCTGCCCTGCGGTTGCTGCTACTGCATAGCATATTGTGCAACCTGATTCTCAAGCATGTTGTTGTGGGCCTTCAACTGATTTAGCTCCTTATCCATCCTATTCTCACCCTCCAGCAACTGTTGTACTGCTTGGGTCAATTTCGAGTATCCTCCTCGCTGTCCACCTTATCGCTGCTGCTGCTGCCCTTGTTGCTGGTACCTCTGATTGTAATTCTGATAGGGGTTTGATCACCAGCCCTGGTTATACCCTTGATTGTAATTATTGTAGGACTGGTTGGGGCGGCGGTCAATGAAATTTGCCTCCTCTGAATTGTTCTCAGGACACTCAAGGAAAGAGTGAGAGCCACTGCAAATTTCACATACGCTATATTGGGAAATAGGTTGTACCTGAGCTATGGGCTGCACTAGCTTGGTGGTCAAATCTTTGAGTTGCTTGGAAATAGCAGCAAGCTGGGCCTCAATATTGGTGTTCTTGTCAACATGATGCAATCCCCTTGCACTGCGGCATGGCTCATCATCATTTTCAAGATTAAGCATGACTCTTTTCGCATCCTCATACGGTGCATGCTTAAACTTCTCATCACACGCTGCAGCATTGAGGGTGCGCCTATCCTCAGGTGACATGGCGCGATAGAAGATCCCCAACAGCACTGGAGGGTACACCATATGAGCAGGCCAGTGCTGGATTAGATCCTGAAATCTCTCTCATGCTTGCACCATTGTTTCATCACATTTCTGTGTGAAATTATAGATTTGCCCACGAAGCTCATCCATCTTTGTATCAAGGAAGTATTTCTTGAAGAATGCTTCTTCCATTTGCTCCCAGGTGGTGATGCTAGTAGTTCTTCAAGAATGCTTCTTTCACTTGCTCCCAGGTGGTGATGCTATTCGCTGGCAGAGTTTTCAACCATCTTTTGGCTCCATCCCTGAGAGAAAATTTGAAAAGATGAAGCTTCTTGGAATCTTCAGAACACCCTAGATCCTGGTGGTGGCACAGATATCCAGAAAATCCTCCAAGTGCTGGTTAGGGTCCTCCAGCGCCGATCCTCCAAACTGCTTGTTTTGCACCATTTGAACCAAGTTGGTTCAGAGCTCATAGGGATGATCATTATTGAATGGTGCTATGGCTCCAGTAGGTGCTGTATAGCGAGGTCGCATAAGCTTGTTGATTGGCAGATTGGGGATGTTGGCGAAAGGATCGACAATGTCATTGGCAACAGCGTGGTGATGCTGCCGCTGTTGGTTCACAAGGCCTTCAGGGTTGACCAAAGGTGTCTAGTTTAGAGGGTCAACAATTATAGGGGGAATGATATTGTTATCCTCATCCCTTGGTGGGTCAGCATGGCCGCGTGGGGGGTTGTTGTTATTGTGGGCCATGGTTGCTATCAAAACGGTCTATGCTGCTTTCTGTTGCCTTGCTTGCCTGCGGTTTGCCCTAGCAGCACTTTCAATGTCAGGGATGTGTACAAGATCAGGCTTTTGACTCCTGGTTTGCATACACCAACCAAGACACTGCTAGAGAGGCTACAGCGTGCGCTGTCGATTACCTGCCACAAGAAAACAAAGAAAATCAGAAAACAAAGAAAGCCTAATCAATTTAAAACACTAAGTAGTATTATTTAGCGCAGTCCTCGGCAACGGCGCCAAAAATTTGTTCTTGCAAAGCCGGCTGCAGGTGAACAGCGTTGCTGTAGTAAACAAGGTCGAATCACAGGGACTGTGAAATAACATTGTCCTTAGAGCTTTCGATCGATTAGGCTATAATACAACAAGTAAATAAAAGTATCGAATGGGTGAGGGTAATAAACTGAAATAAATGAAGTAAATAAACTATAAGTAAAGTAACAGCATGTATTGGTGAAAAGATGCAGTAATATGGAACCTAGGTTGTCCGGGGTTCACTACAGCGCGTGTTGTCCAAGTAATAAAACTATGGTTTGGCTAACTTATTCGTCTACCTTGTAGGGCTCCCTAGCCTATGTTAATCTATATCTTGCATCCGCTCGCTCTATAGAATCTACCCTAGTCGAGACTGCCTTGCATCCGCTCGCTTTAGCCTAAATCTAAGGCGCAGTGGGCGCTGTTCTAGGTGCTTGATCCTCAACTAACCTAAAAGTAGAGATCTTCTTACTAGTAGGGTAGAGGTTGAGTATGGAACGTTTTGATTTCTTAGTTTCTACGCTAGGTGCTTCACTAACTCGTCTAAGGTGCACAAGAGGGTGATCATGTAACGCCCCGAATTTTTATTTTTATTATTTTTATTTTTATTCGTAAATTTTATTATGAAATTTTCAAAATTTTTTCCTAACTTTACCTCATGGAAATTTTTCACCATTTTGGTCAAAGGATTCATTCATTTATGTATTTTCTAGAAATTTAAATTTAAATCAATGCCTTTTATTTTATTTTGGGAGTTGGTTCCTAAATGTGTTCTTAGTTTCAAAAAAATTAATAAATTAAGTAGGAGGTATACGGTATGGAACTATGCATAAGGGTGCTTTGACTTGGGGATGTGGAAGGCAAAGGCAAAAACGACGTTGTTTGATCCTTTAAAAAAAAAATTCAATTCAAGGGTTTGCAACACATGTTCTTAACTTGTTACTTTATCTCATCTTCTCTCATTTTCTTCTTATTTTTCTTCGCGCCGTCTTCTTCCTCCATGAATTCCTCTTTGCTCTCAAACCCTTCTCTCATCTCTTTCTTTACTTTAAGCCGCCACCCAAAGGAGCAACGCCGTTATGGTCATCTTGGGTAATAGTTTGCAAGGGAGGGGGCAAGGAATAGGCGTGGGTGGTGGAAACTCTCGTTTTTCCATTGATGGAGCTCAGAGCTCGACCTCGGTTCAATGTTGCTTGAGTTGGCTTGTGGGAGGGCAATGATCGGACATGGTTTCTTGTTTCAAGTTTCATAGTCTATAGGTTTTTCATTTTTTTGGTAAGCCTCAACTCTTGGAGTGGAAATTAAGTGCAGTACCAAATTTTAATTGGGTAATAATATAATAATGACTGTAAGAATATTGTAAATAATTTGGATATGAAAGGTGTTGGAAACGGATGTTTCTTTGCATGGATTGAGTGCGTCATTAACGAAAAATGTGTCTGGTTGTGTGTCTTTGTTGATTGAAACAAGACTTGGGTTGCTGTCAAATAGGTTGAACAAACAATGACAGTACCAAAACACGTGGATTTAACCATTCAAGGTCAATGCTTAGAATTTTATTGTAGGCTTGATTCAACTGGAGGATTGCAAAACCATTCAAGGTCAATACTTAGAATTTTAATGTAGGCTTGAATCAACAGGAGGATTGCACGTTTCACATGGGTTACTTCTAATTTCAATATTCTGTTTCTATCCAATCATTGTTTAATTTGTTTTCCTAATTGTGAGTTGGTTTCACATGCTTACATACCCTGCACTTGATCATATACATGACATTTAAATTTTTTTAAATTCATGGGTGATGCAAGGCTTATGACCAAAAAGGTTCGTTCCTGTCTATTGGGCTATGGAGTATTGCGTCGTGGAATTTTTCTTAACTTTATTTCTGAAAATTTTTTAAAAGAAATTACTACCACATAGGCCTTTTGATTACCAATATATATAAGGGTTTCTAAATTTTGAGCCGTGATTTGTTCACATGATATTTCTTTGAACCCGATTCAATTAGTCTTGAAATGGTTTTCTTGTTTTCAAAGACTTTGAGCTTTGAGCTAACTTCTTTGTATGTTATGTGTAGGGTTAGGGGCTTTTACCAATAATCCTAAACGGTTTAAAATAGCATGCAGTTTTTCGTTATATGCTAGTTGTGAGTTATAGTGACATATGCATGTATATTGATTTAGACATGAGTGATGCTAGAGGATCAGCAGGTTGATGCGCTAGCTTCAAATACAGTTTTTATTTATCCAGGTGAGGAAATATAAACCTTTGTATGCATTACTGCGTACAATACTCGGTTAGTAAACATGGTATATGAAGTTGAAATTCTTGTTTGGCATTGAATGCTATATGCTTATATGCCTGTGGTGCTGAGGATCTTACTTGCACTTTGTATCTTAATGATGATGCCTTTGATGTGGTATGCCTGATTATGTGAATTGTGTGCCGGTGTGATATGATATGCCAGTTGAGCATGCTTTGTTTGTTATGCTAAATAACATGATTTTTAGTTTTGAGGTTCGTGTGGTGATTTGTGGGCCGGAGGCCTGGACTCAGAAATAAAATGTTAAATCCACACAAACCTGGACAATCATAACGTATGACACACATAACACGTTAAGTATAACAGAGAATAATGTATAATAAAAAAATACTACTGTGGGGCTGTTGACCGGTTGGTTCGAGCGGGAAGTGATACCCCTCGGGATTGCATGCGGGATAGTATGGTATATACGGTTTAGCATATGGGTCTGTGATGACTGGTTCTACCTCTCTCTTTCTATCTACCCCTTTCTACCTCCCTCTTTCTCTCTATCCGTCTCTCTTTTAGTGATTGTATTGGGCCTTGCCCTGATTATATTTGGGCTTATGCCCTGGTTGTCTCATGAGACGGGACCAAGCTCGACGCACACACTAGAGGGCCCTAATAAAATATTCAATCCTAATAACGATAAAGTACAACGATAATGAGATGATTAAAGTCAAGTGTTGATTTGAGTCTGATGATGGCTTTGTGTTGCGCAATGTGACTTGTTTGTGTACTGTGGTTGCTACTGCTTGATGCCGGTGTAGTTGTGGTTGATTTATAGTTGTATACTATGGTTTATTTGTTTGCGGTGAGACAGTGGTTGGTCTCACCCCTCACAGTCTTTACACAAGTTAACTGTGCAAAGACTGTGAGGGGGTGAGACCAACCACTGTCTCTCTGCAAACAAATAAACCTTAGTATACAACTACAAATCAACCACAAATACACCGGCATCAAGTAATAGCAACCACAGTGCTCAAACAAGTCACAATGCACAATACAAGTCATCATAAGACTTCAAACCAACACTTGTCACTAATCATCTTATTATCATTATTAGGGTTTAATACTTTATTAGGATTTAATATTTTATTAGGATTTAATATTTTATTAGGGCCCTCTACTGTGTGCGTCGAGCTCGGTTCCGTCTGTATAGACAACCAGGGCATAAGCCCAAATACAATCAGGGTATAAACCTAAGTCAATCAGGGTACAAACCCAAGTCAGGACATAAGTCCAAGTAAAATCCAACCAGTCAACAGCCCCACAGTGGACTTCTTCTAGTATGTTATCCTCAATTATGTTTTAAGAGTTATGTGCGTGCCATACGTTATGATTCTCCAGGGTTGTGTGGATTAAATTTCTTATTCTCAAGTCCGGGCCTCCAGCCCACAGTCCACTACACAAACCACAAATCTATATCTCATGTGATTTAACATAACAAAACAAGTCATGCTCGACAGGCACAATATATCACATCGGACAACAAGTCATATAATCAGGCACACCACATCATAGGTATCATCAACATAATACACTTTGCAAATAGCAACATCAGAACAACAGGCATACACGCATACAGCATTCAATGCCAAACAAATATCACCACTTTGTACATCATGTTAATTAACCGAGTATTGTAGGTAGTAATGAATACATGGGTTTATACATCCTTACCTGATCATAAGAAACATCTTGAAATATAAAGCCATCTCCTACCTCGACGTTACCGGGTTCCTACAATTATAACCCAAATACAATTACAACACAAACCACGAGACAACGTGATGCATGCACGCTATGCGCTAGCTAGTTTAGTTACTATCAACAATCCTTAACCCCACGTGGGTATATAAGGATTAGAGTCCAAGCTTAAGTTTAATAAAACAATTAGAAATCGGCAAACCCCTTCCAAAAGAAAACATTTTCAAACCCTTTAGTAACCTGGTTTCAAACAAATACATATTACCAAACTTAGTTCAAGCCATAAATCCTTCTCACGAATTAATAAAAGAACCCAGACTTTAAATACAACTTTCATAAAACCCATAAATCACTTCCACCACATTGATAGGGTAGTTTCTACCATTTAGCTGTCCGACCAACCCAAACCATTAGTCAAAACCCAACTCAGAACCAACATATCTAGTGGAGCAGCAACCCAACCACAAGTAGAATTTAGAACTAGCAAAAAAAAAACGAACAGGCCGTGCTTATCGAAATTCAACTCATTATTCCGCTCATCACATGTTATGATATAATAATTTATGTTCCTGCATCGGCACACACTCCAGAACCCCCAACACAAGTTGATATACATATAAAAGCTAGCAGTTGTAAAACCGGATTAAATTTTACTCAAAAGCTTTAATCAAACAACCGGATCAATATTGAAATCCCCATATAATAATCGCAAGTTAACTCGGGGTTCAAAGGAAGGAGTCGTCGGAACACATACCGAATCGAGACTCGGAGGCATGAACCTAGTTGTACCACGATTCCGAACTTAGCAACCCACTGCCCGGAATCCTCCACCAAAGTCATGGCCACCAACCACTATGAGATGCTATGCCTCATTCAAAACCACCGCCAACGACATAAAACATCACCATCGACACACAACCGACCCGCCATCATGTCAAACAACAAAAACCCAAATAACGCAACCAACAAAAAAGAGAAAGACAAACTAAGAGAAGAAGTAAGGAGGAAGAGGATGGAGGGTCTTGGATCCTTACTGGAAAAACTAAGATCGGATCTGTTGAACTGCACAAGCCCGAGCCTCACAAGAACACTGCCAGACAACCCCGCAACAGCACCCACATTCATCCAACACCGCCACCATGTCAACAACAGTCACCGACCAAACACAGTGAGCCAAACCTGCGTCCATCATCCTTAACCCAGCAATGACCACACTGGACTCGCCACAGCAACGAACACGACCACAACCAACAGATGACGACAAAGAAGATGCCACGAGCAGGTGACTTCCCGTCGCACTCGCACCAGGTCTGCTCCCGCATCCTCGACGCGGCAAAGCTGCAGCGGTGGCGTGTCGATCGGGGATGGCGACGGATTAGAGAGGGAAGAGGAACCATGTGCGGCGGCGTCTATTCGAGAGAGGCAGAGAAAGTCGAGTATGAGGAGAGGAGAATAAAAGAGAAAGAAGGAATAGAAAGAGAGGGAGAGTTTGAGGGGATTGACGGTTTAGGTAGAGGTTGTGGGAGGGAAGAACGTTGGAGAATAGAAAATTGGGAGTGGCAGCAGAACTCGGGAAGAAAAGGAAGGAGAGAGGAAAGAAAGAAAAGAAAAGAGAAGACTAGGGTTTGGCCAACCGAGGCCAAAACAACGTCGTTTTGGTCTCTGGCTTGGTCAACCCACACTTATTGGTCAAAACACAGTCCAAAGCTGTGTTTAATGCCCTGCTACTCCCAAAACTGCGTAGTTTTTGGCAAAACTACACTACACCATGTGTTGCACCTCAAAACACAAATAAATTCCATAGAAACCCAAAACCAGGATTAAATCCAACATATATAAAATATTTCTATGGAAAATAAATTAATAATATTAGTTTCTCGACCAAAAATCTCAAAAATTCTGCAAGGGTAAAAATGGAAATTAAATTCCAAAAATTTTGAAAATTTCATAAAAATTAAATATCAAAAATTCGGGGCGTTACAGTTCTACCCCACTTAACAAAACTTCGTCCTCGAAATTTACATAAGAACAACAAGCAACAAAAATACTTACTTGACACAACACGTGTCATCTGGTATCAAAATACCGTTGGCCAAAGCTACCAAGAAGGACCATCTTGACCATCAATCACATTTCCAAGCAAGAAATCCAGTATACCAAGTCGATCTTGATCAATAGAGCATATGATCAAAGCACTAACCGAAGAGTCTTATCAAATCATCATCAACATTATTAATACTAGAATCCATAAACCATTTCATTTATCATCACTCAACCAATTATATTCACCCTTTTAATCCATTAAACATATATCAAATAGATATATCCAACCTTTTAATCCACTAAGCATATCCTCAGATAATAGAACCCAAAATTATTACCGAAATAACAAGATCATCACTCCCATAGTGAATACCTCAAGACTAGAAATCCATAATCCATCTCATGTTCTGAACCTCAAAGTATTTATCTTTCTCACACCAAATCAGCTAAAAAAAATCATATATACATAATCCCAGATCATTCCTCAACCACTATAACCCAAATCATTACCGAATTATCATAGCTACAAATCCAGAACTTAGATTCCTCAAGACCCAAACATCTTTTCATAACTCATACTCATGAATCTAGCCATTCTTAGCACGAACACCAAAGTTACTTTGACGAAGAACTTAAAACATCAATTTATCTCTCGTCACATAATCATCTAACCAACAATTGATTCACAATACCCGAGATCACCTCAAAATCAAACTCCAACGTAAACATACTTCCAACATCCTCATCCAGCACATGAACTATAACTATTAATATCTCAAATTCCAACAACGTTAAATACCTCAAGTATCATTAAAAGATACTTCCCCGGATATGCAATTAGATCAACCTCAAATAATTCAAGAAACCATCTCGAACTCCGGACAAGATTTAATCCATAAGATAATTTCAAATCCTCAAGTTTATATAATCAGACCACAAATAACATGATCACCAAGACCACAAGAATCATATCAGACGATCTCTCAACAGATGTATCATCCAAAAACAAAACCGATAGTTCTAACTTGTGTTGGCCAGTTCCACACAGACAAGAAAACATATGCAAAGAGTCAAGAGTGTACACCGACTCCGACAAAACAGTGGATATACCACAAAAACAAACTTCGCTACAGCATAAGCTATAAAGCAAACATGCCATTTCAACGACAATACCGGGTCGCTCCGACCCACAGCAGGTGCGTGTCTTCCACCGGATCCATAGTATGACTCACTACATGAATGCATATGACCATGCAACAACCGACTCAAAAAGGAGCAGACTATGCACACAAGAACAAAAAACTTATTAACACATCCCAAAAGATCTACAGCCTGCTCCGCTACCAACTGAAACGCCCGTATCCCAAAATAACCAATTAATTTGTTTATGACATATGAAATGACCAAATTATCCTTCTGCCCCGGGATACGATATAATCAACATGGCCAACAATTAATCATATAATAAATAATACAATATGAGTATGCAGCAGAAGACAAATACATAAAGGAAACATGAATGCAAGAAACTCTATGGATCCGTCCCGAAGTGGAAAGCACCGCCACCTGCTCAGCAAGACAAATACATAAAGGAAACATGTTTGCTGAGCAGGTGGCGGTGCTTTCCACTTCGGGACGGATCCATAGAGTTTCTTGCATTGATGTTTCCTTTATGTATTTGTCTTCCGCTGCAAACTCATATTGTATTATTTATTATATGATTAATTGTTAGTCATGTTGATTATATCATATCCCGGGGCAGAAGGATAATTTGGTCATTTCACATGTCATAAATAAATTAATTGGTTATTTTGGGATACGGGCGTTTCAGATCAGGCCGCTTGCACTGTTAAGCTCTCCATACACAAATCAAGGTAAAAACAAACAACAGAAACCAAAACACGAATTATTACTCAAATATAAACACCTAGATATAAAGGTCTAGTTCATGAAGAAACTAAAAACAACAAACAAAGAAAGTAACAGCGGCATGCTGTCAAATTATGAACCTAAAGTTTTCACTTTCTTCTTGCTGAATTCTTCCAACTTCCTTCTGCTCTGAAATATGTGTTTTGCTCTAGAAAAATAGAGAAGTCGAAAGATGATGCTTAGGGTTTTGTTCTTTTCTATTTATAGAGAGCAAATCTCTAACTAAAACCCTAAGTCTTGAGGAATAAGATTTATTCTCAAAACCTAGCAGCAAAATGTCTTCTTTCTTTCCAAGGAGTGTCCACATGATCATTAATAAAGTCTCCTTGAATTTCGGTGCAAGTCTCCAAATTAATTATAAAATTCGGGACTTTGACGCAGTGCTGCTGTCAGGTTGCATCTGGGCGCTGTCGCTGGTGTAATTCGAACTGGAATTGGGCATTCAGCAGCGCCTCACAGTTTTCGCCACCAAAATCGCCAAAATCCACTCGAAAAAGGACCTAATTACACCTGAAAGCAAACAAGAGCTAGGAAAGTAGAATTTGATGTAAAAGCAAGTGATTTCCTATCTAAATGCATGAATGGATGCTAAATGCAAGCCCAAAAAGACTACAGTACATGCTGTAAAAGTATGTAATTTCATGCTCATCAAAATGCTCACTCTTTGGGTGAGAGTCAAATCAGAAAACTCTAAACCGTTGTTGTTCCCTAATTCAGGATAATGATGGCTTTCCAAGCTTCCATTTGCCATTAATGGGAGGACAAGAGCCTTAAAATCTAGAAGACAGCAAACTGTTATAATCCTCAGGAGATTTCTGTGTCGAATCGTCTTCAATACTTGGCATTCTCTGCTAAAGCTCTTGGCTAAATATCCAGATTGCAAGAAATACTTTCACCGCTATGTGACTTCCATCCTGAAGGACACCTTTATAGACTCGTCTGTAGCAGCATTCACTTATTATTCTCTGTTCATCGAATCCTTCAGTGGCTTCTGATTGTTCCTGAGCTGTCATTCTTGGAAAATTTTGGATCAGCCTTGACGCTGATGGTTTGCTTGTGGTCGAGGTAGTGCGGTTGATGAAAATCAGGCAGAAAAGTGTTGCAAAGAATGCTGGTCCAAGTATGAATATAATCAAGAACAGTAACAAATGTCTAGTCTGAGAGCAAGAGGGAATGCCAGGAACTTTGCCACAGAGGTGGCAATTTCTGAAGAAAGACATATTTGTGACTGAATTGAAAATGCCACCTTGGGAATCAGTCCTTCAAAACTTTTGAAAGATAAATTTAGAAATTTAAGGGTGTCAATCTAGTTGAGGCTAAATGGTATCTTTCCTGACAAGCGATTTCCTAAAACATCAAAGGATTCAAGGTTCTATAGATGACCAAGCAAATTCGGAAGGTTCCCTTGAAGTGAATTGTGGGACAAATTTATCTTCTTCAATGAGAAGCAACTAGATATTTGATTGACAATGCTTCCGGTAAAGTTGTTGGATGAAAAATCTATCTCTTGGACATTTTCCAGCTTGCTGAGCTTTATTGGCAAAGGTCCCTCGAGATGATTATGTGATAGGTTCAGGAATATACTAATATCATGCCAACCTGGTATCTCTGGTGGGATGGTTCCTGTCAATCTATTATGGGAGAGATCCAGCTTGGACAGATCTATGCAGTTAATGCTGGAGGGACAGTTTCTGATAGAAGATTGTTATTGAGAAATATGAACCTGACGTGGACCAGATTTCCCAAGCTTGATGGTATCTCGCTAGAGAGTTGATTTTTTGATAAATCAAGAAGACCAAGGTGACCTAATGTACCAAATGTTGTTCGAATTGGACCAGTGAAGTTGTTGTGCGACAGAAAGGGCTACTCTAATTTGAACAACCGATTGATCTCTCTTGGAATCGTTCCATTAAGAAAGTTGGATGTCAGGTTCAATAGTGTAAGTTGGGGTAGGTGTGTTAGTTCTACAAGAATGCTTCCAAAAATCCTGTTTTCTTGGAGGAGTAGATATTTTAAGTTGGGGCTGAGTTTGCTAATGGTACTGGCCAATCTTCCTCCAAGTCCTATGTCGGCTAATTCTAGTTCCTGTAAGGAGGTGCAATTGGCGAGGGCAGAAAAGTATGGTTCGAGGTTGGTATTTTGATCGTGGCTAATCATGCTATTGTCTGATAGTTCAGAAAGACAATAATAGCTAGTTTTCCAACAATATTAACCGGCAATTCACCAATAGGATGGGTACATATTCATCACATAATAAAAATATGTTGAGGAGATTTTGAAAAGATTCAAGATGAGTGAATGTAAATCAGCAAAGACTCCTTTGGTTGTTGGTGCAAAATTGAGATTGAAAGGAGAGGAAGAGGCAATTGATGAGAGGGAGTACATGAGCTTTGTAGGAAGTTTAATGTATCTTACTGTCACAAGGCCAAATTTGATGTTCACAGCCAATTTGATATCTTGTTTCTTACATGCTCCTAAAAGAATCCATAATGGAGCAATCAAGAGAGTCTTGAGATATATCAGAGGAACCTCAGATTATGGACTTGGTTATAGTACCTCAAGTGATGCTCAATTTAAAGGGTTCTGTGATAGTGATTGGGGTGGAAATTGTGAAGATATGAGGAGTACAACAGGTTTTGTACTTTTAGTTGGCTCAAATCCGGTGTCTTGGTGTGCAAAGAAGCAAAGTGCCATTGCTCAGTCCACTGTAGAGGCAAAATATTTGGCTGCAGGAGCTACTGTTAATCAAGTTATTTAGTTGAGGAAATTACTCAAGGATCTTGGTCAAGAAAATATGAAGGGATCTGAACTTTTTCTGTGATAATCAAGCAACTATAGCTATTAAAAATTCTATTGATCATGGTAGAACCAAACACATCAAGATCAAGTACCATGTTATAAGGGAGGCAGAACATAAAGGTGAAGTTCAGGTTCAGTATTGCAGCTCAAAAAATCAGGTAGCTGATATATTCACCAAGACACTTCCAAAAATGAAGTACCAATTACTGAGAGCTCAGCTAAATGTGTGCAGCAATTTGATGTAGAGGGAGTGTTAGAGTGTGTTTAAGCTTCATTGGAAGAGAGGAAAGAGTGCAAGTTGCTGTTTTCTTTATGAAAGAGTGCAAGTTGCTGTTTTCTTTTATTTTGTTATGCTCTTGTGTCTTTTAGTGTGATTTTCTGTTTAGTGTCAGGTTAGATAAGCATGCTTGTCAGGTTAGATAAACATGCTTATTCAGTGTTTTCAAAGATGCTAAGTGGTCTACACTAGCTCCTATGTTAGTGGACTACACTTTTATGATGTATAAGTGTGTTGATGCAGAATTGTAAAAATGTGTGGAGAAATCGGTTGTTCTCTTCCATTTTCCAAGAGAGTTAGTTATGCTAGTTGAAAAGAGAGTTTCGAGTATTAGTAGGACTTATCTAAGTGTTCTTGAGTGTGTTTATATAGCTGAGTGTAAGTTGGCTGTACCTTGATCTTTAGGTTGAATTTTTGGAAAATTGCTTGAATGTTCTTGATGTTCATATTGAGTTCTTGAGTGTGATTTTTCATGAAACTTGTCAAACTCCAATTCCTTTCTTTTCTGAGTGTAATTTAAAGTTTTTCAATTACAAATATAATGCCTATTTATATTCAGAATCATAACTCCTCATCTTTTGTATTTTGGTGTTCGTGGTGTTCTTTAGTTTCCAGAATTTGGTGCTATTTGAGTTACATCCTCATTTCAGTTTGGTGGAATTTTACTTTCGTCCTAGAACCCAACATTCTGCCACTCCAATTTGGTATGATTTTCCACCAAGTTTTTGCTGTGCTTACTGTCCGATTTCCAAAACTGATAAATGCTTTCCGTCAAGAAGCAATATACTCAGTTGAGACAAAAGGGCAAGGCACCCTGGCAATCCACCAGAGAGATTGTTATAGGATAGCGCCAGAAAACTCAGGTGTCAAAAAGAACACAATGCAGGAGGAATGCTGCCATAGAAGTTGTTGGTATAGAGATGAAGGGCTCGAAGCCGGGTAAGGTTTGAAATGATGGGTGATATTCTGGCAGTGAGTTCACTGGTGGAAAGATCAATTTTCACCACTCGATGATGATGCTTGTTGTAATAGACACCAGTGAAGTTGCACACCTCCATAGACTCAATCCAGTTACTAAGTCTGGACTTTGGATCAAAAATTATTGTCTTTCTTAATTCTAGTAGCACTGTCTTATCAGTATGCAAGGAATGGTGACCTGAAGCTACACCTGGATATGTTAAAGCCGAATACTGCAGCAATAACAGTATAAGTGGTGGCTTAATGAGGTCTATTGTGCTTGTAGTTGCGGCTGGAGTCTGTAGAATGCCTGATTATATATATCTTTTTATGAAACTCTACCAGAATTGGAAATTTAACAGAACAAGAAGCAGAAACCAAGTGAGACATTTAAAATATTTGTACATGATTAAGGTGTCTCACTACTCACACTTTTACACTTTCACAAAATTCACAAGCAACTTCTTGCTATTTTTAAGTCAAAAGATGTAGCTGAAAAAGATAATCAAGAACCCTAACCGACCGCTTCCTGATTACATAAGTGTATACACATAAGGATGAAACTAAGCAAGCATTAGGGCAACGCTATTCACTAATGCACCATTGGTATACTTGATGATTACAAAGTAACGACGGTAAAATAAACCAACGTGAAATGCCTGGTAAACCCACTATGCAGCTTCAGAGTAACCTAGCCTATCACTCCAAAAAGTATAGCTCCACCATGAAATAATTGCATTGACAAAATATAATGGTACTAGAAAAATAAAAAAATTCATATACACGGTAAGAAAAGTGAGATTAGAACTTGAGAGGCTTGAATTCGAGAAAAGTATTATTTTTTTCTTGTAGTAACCATAGAGGCTGGTGTTTCTAACCCCTAGATTGCTAAGGATCCAAAAATTAAGCTCGAAATGTCTTAGTAATTAGGGTTGAGAGAAAAGTAATATTAACCACTAAACAAGCTATGTTTGGAGAGTTAGTTTTACTTCTTAGTAGGTCGACCCAGCTCAAATTAAACTAAATCAACCTAAAAGTAAGGCTTTGGGAAAGCTTAATAGAATGGCTTTTGCTTTGAAAACATTCGTAATTCATCTCTGGATAGACAGCTTGATTGAAGAAAAATTTAGGATGCTTATCAATTGCTTCCCCATCAGGCATTAGCCTTGTAAATTTATAAAAAAGAAAGAAACCATTCTAAGTTTGCTTCTATGTTGCGTAGTCTCTTGGTTTTACATATTTTTACTCAACCTTTCTTTGACACTATGTAGACTTTTTATTGTATCAGAATTTCCCACTTTCGGTGACTTGGTGCTCCTAATACATCATAGTAAATGGAGTTTCTTAAGGTGTAAATGGAAAAAGCCGAGAGACATTGACTTGCACCAAAATCAGCTAACTTTGCTGCATTGTAAGTCAAAAGGGTTTAATTTTCTTGTCGACCAAAGGGTTTACTTTGTTTAATCCTGCGTTCGATTCTTGCATTTTGCATGGAATATGGAATTTTGGAAGGGCAACCCTTACAAATAACTTTGACAGTATCCGATTCTGAATTAATTAACTAGGTAAAGTTTAAGAGCAGCATAAAATAACAGTAGCGAAACAAGAAAAGATATGAACATCACCACCGAACATGTAGAAAGACAATTGCCTAAAGTTGGGGCAGTGTTATTATAGGAGGAGAGGACAATATTTTTATTAAAATACCTCAGATATCTCAGGCATTTTTTATTGAATGCAATATACAATATGTATATTGTTTCATACCTAAATTATGAGATTAAAACTATTTTATAACTTCTTGTGATATAACTACCAAGTAATATTATCTGCATAATAACTAATCAAATAAAATAATATTTAACTAACCAATGTCATATTTTAACACTCTACCTTAAATTTGATTTCACAAACTCTTAATTAATCTTTTAGATATTCCAACCTTAGGTAGAATTTTTGTGAACAAGTTCATTTTCTGTCTTGCAATCAATGGTATTTCTCATCCTTTTGAACTTCTCATAAAAAGTAGAATTCAATTTTGAAATGTTTTATTTTTCCATGAACTACATGATTGTTTGAGATAGAAATTACAACTTGGTTATCCATATTTATCTCTATACTCATGTCTTACTTCATTTGCAAGCTTGTAAGAATTTTGCCAATCTATAGGGCTTGAACCAAAACTGAAACTATAGCTTGAAGTGCTTCTCACGTTAGCAATAGAACTAGCCCAATCATTGTGAGAAAAACCTTGCAACTGAAAATTATCCAATGTGTTTTTGATATATCTAACCATTGTGTTTGTAGTATAAATCTTGACAATAAACGCACAACTTGTGCAAGTCTAACCTTGTTCTAGTAAGATACATAAGATAACTAATTAGACTTCTAAATATATCGTCATCCACCTTTTCAACTCCATCTTCTTTGGAAAATTTCTCCAAATTCAATGCTACATCAACATGCTTGCATTCCTCCATTCCATATTTTTTTTTTCAGAATTTCTCTAGCATATTTTTGTTGATTGAAAAAAAGTTTCAAAATCAAATTGCTTATTCTCCTTTTCAAGTCTTGAAAACGTGACATCTCCCCCAAGGTCTATCATCTCAAAGATATTGGTCATTTCAACTTTGAATTGAATTTTTTCGACTAGTTCTGAATTATTTCATGTCACCAGCAAATCATCAACATATAATGAAATAATCATAAATATAGAACCAACATGTTTTATATACAAAGTGGATTTACTCAAACTTTTCTTGAAACCAAGTACCACTTTGTGTTCGTCAATTCTAGCATACTAGACTCTCAGTGCCTGTTTCAAACCATATAATGTTTTCATTCAGTAAATATACTTTGTCTTCATGTCCTCTACAAATATGTCTTCTTACAAAAAATCTATTTAAGAAAGCTAATTTAACATCAAGCTGAAAAATTTTTCAATTTTTGTGCCCTTCAACTATTAAGAGCATCCAGATGGTATCAAGCCTTGCCAGATAATGCAAAAATTGTAGAATAATCAACACCATAAGCCTGTGCATAATTCTTCACTACAAGCCTTGCTTTGTGCCTATTCAAAGAACCATCTGCATTGAGTTTGGTTCTCTAAACCCATTTAACTCCAATGGTATCTTTGTGTGTAGACCTTTTCATCAACTTTCAAGTCTGATTTTTTTTTTATCATTTTTATCTTCTCCTTCATTTCATCTATCCACTGCAGATCTTCTACAACATCTTTGTTATTAGGAGGTTCAGAAAGAGAAATATTATACCTTCGGTAAATATCAAAGGGCAACCTAGTTCCTCTCACAGGAGGGTCATCAACATTATCTTCAAAAAAATCCATGTTTTTTGGCATCTACATTTTTTCATCCACCTTCGGCATCTAGTTTTCTTGACCAACATTCCAGTTCCATTCTTCATTCCAAAAAAAAATAGAATCCCTACTCACAACAATTTTTCTAGAATGTGGCTGAAATATTCGGTAAGCTTTACTAACATCTCTACAATCAATAAAAATATCAAACTTTGATTTTTTTATCAAGTTTATCTCTTTTTTCACTTGTACATATGCATGACATAATGCACCAAAATTTTTGAGATTTTTTTCAACGAAGGCTTAAAATCATACCAAGCTCCATACATTTTGGTCTGGTCAGTGTCCTGCTAGAAAGTTTGTTTAACATAAAAACTGAATTATTTGCTACTTCAGCCCGAAAGTCCTTTTGCAAATTTTTACATAAAGTAGCCATCTAGCCATCTCTATTTGTCCTTTTTTTTTTCTTTCACTTGGCATTATTTTGTTGTGGTGTATATGGTGTGGTGAGTTGATGTTGAATTCCTGCTTCATCACAAAGGAATTAAATTAACCAAAATTATACTCAGTACCAATATTTGATCTCAACATCTAGATTTTATAGGCACTATAATTTTCTATCCAAGCCTTGAATTTCCAAAACACACCAGGAACCTCAGATTTGGACTTCATAAAAAAAAATCCAAAAATTACTCCCATTTAGAGAGATAGTTTCTTGAGGTCCTGTAACATATGTATGTACTAACTGTAATTTTTTGTAGCCCTCTAAGACGACTGAAATTAGCACCCCTAGCAACTTAACTAAGAATGAAACGCCCCGACCCGTATTTACCATACACAGTAAACACGTGTCGGAACTGTAACGACCCAACCAAACAAAGCCCAGTATGCAGTGTATACAATGGAAACTCGGGCTCAATAGCCTAAAATAAAAACATTAATAACATCATAACCGGCCCAATGGCCCAACAAAAGCAATAAATAGCACACGAAAGACTTAATAACTCACAAAGACATTGTATGCGACACATGATGCAAACTATGGATCCAAGTCCTGTCCAAGAGATAACGCCGCAGCCTGTCTGGAATGCATCAAACCTGAACCACAAATAACTCAACCTACGGGATGAAAGCCCGCAGGTGAGGGGTGAGTCCGAAGTGCTCACTGTAAGTTTCCTAAGAGCTATATGACACTCATACAAAGGCTCATAAAGCAGCGGAAAGATAGGAAACTACCCTAGAACCACATGTGAGGCTACAAAACCGAATAACAATTTTACTTACTTGGAGATTAGGATCTTTCACCTAATTATAAGTATAGAACCAGCAAGAGCAGGATGTTAACGTCCCCTCCTCTACGGT
>JAKUCV010004586.1:7970-18114 GCA_028386065.3 Turnera subulata
CATTAAGCACCCGATAGTATGATAAATGAAGTCAATGCGGAGGAAATGGTTGCATTTCCATACTATCAATAAGTATTCTAAGTAAAAAAAGGAAATTCTGCTCGGGCAGACTATCTAATTCGCCCGAAAGGATCAATTGAAAGCCTCGAATTGTTTCTGGTAAAATCCTACAGCCTTCTCCTAGCCGGAAAGTCACTCTAAAAGCACAGGTTCCAGTTAAAGCGTAGAACACAAGGGCCTGAAGGAGCTTGCTTGCAAGGAAATTTGATTCGACAATACAGATTGGTTGGGTGGATGAGCAGACATAGTTGTCACAAAGTCTCCTTAGGAAACTGGTTGACTGCAAGAAGTTCATCCGAAACCCTCCGGAGCAAAAGTCTACCTTTCGAGCTTTCTTTTCTGCTACTCCGGCCATTTCATAAAGTATTCTACCCGGTTTAACGACAACTACCCAATATTCAGGATCTCCTTTCCCCGAACCCATACGGGTTTCTGCGGTTCTTATCGTAACCGGTTTATAAGATAATAATAAGTAATTGGAATGCAAAAGCGTCCATTGTCTAATGGACAGGACAGAGGTCTTCTAAACCTTTCTTCAGCTCGACCAACTGCTGGCCTGTTGTTGAGCGTTTTTCTGTCAAGGTCGCCGGTTTCGGAGGTTGTTCCGCGAGCGGTCTAAAATACGAGTTTGGCACATTATTGCCGAGATAATGGTTTACTTCTTCACATTCATCGCGCAATGCATGCAGTTATTGATAGACAGAAGAATCATGGTATACACTTCCGTGTATTAGCTAAAGCCTTACGTATGTCTGGTGGAGACCACAGACCGAAATTCTAGAAGGTTCCATAAAAAAGAATAAGCACAACATAATAAAAAAGGATCATAAAAAAAATAGATCATAAAATCAAATCAAAATGGAATATATCAAAACGGTAGATCGAGGGACACAGGTTTCACATCCCATGGGACAGCCATAGCTTGAACCATCGAGATAGATGAAAACGAGATTTTTATTTAATTGCAGCGAAATGCGAAAAGAGCTCCTTGCTTTGATTTGACGGGGTTGTGACAGAAGCCGATTATTCGACCATCTTTTCCTATCCTAATGCTAAGCCTGGGGCAAAGCTATAGGAACGAATACGCTCGACTGAAAGGTTGATCCCTGCTCGATTGAAAGTGTTGCTCGCTCTGTTTTATAAAGGACTAAGTCAGGAGAGGGTTAAGAAAATGCTCGAGCTGAAGCAAATTCAATAAAACAACAACTAGTACCATAGAGAAGCGGCCATAAACTGGAGAGTCTTGACCAATTTGAAAGATCATTTGATGTAGTTGAAATAACTGAAATTGGCCTTGCTCGCTCAAGTACGGAAAACTCAATGGAATTCTCTTACAACGAGGCGCATTCCAAGTAAAAATCAAAAGGGGGAAGGAGTTGAAATGAAATTCGAAGAATTGCCATACGCTTGATTTCTTTTTGTTTTGGGGGATTGTAGTTCGATTGGTTAGAGCACCGCCCTGTCAAGACGGAAGGTGCGGACAATCTTTTTACGAAATGTTTTTTTTTATTTTCTATATGAGATACCCGGTTGGTTATATATGATATACCCAGAGAATAGTACCGAATTAGTTTACGAAATCCTAAAAAAATTTCTGACCAATGAAACTCTAAAAAATAATACAAAAAGGCGTTCTAGCAATCCTTATCCTGTATTACTCTGGTTGGATTGGAAAATTGAATAAAAAAACTTATTATTAGTTTGAGCAAGCCGCTATGGTAAAATCGGTAGACACGCTGCTCTTAGGAAGCAGTGCGAAAAATAAATCTCGATATTTTTTGGAGATAGAGGCCAAAGGTATAAGACGACCCAAAAAGCACTCGGTCATTATTCCTTTTCTTTGGAGGCGTACTTGGGTAATGAGCATTAACTTAATAAGAACCAAATTCTTTTCGATAGATGATTGTATTTTGGAAAAAGGAATCCTGTCTATTTTGGATTTGATAAAATCATTCATATATCGCTCGCTTTGGATACACTGTGGAAATTTTTTCTCTTTTCTATTGAAAGGCAAAATCATAATGTAAATTTTTAGTCACAAACAGAAAAGAGAAAATTCAGGAAGAATTAGAACCTTTAACTATTGGTTCTGGATTGATTAATTGTTCCTTTCCCTTTATTGGATTTGAATCCAAAGTGGCATCTCCTTAATCATATAAGAAAATACAAATGGATATGGAACTGCTTAGGATTGATTCTTTCAAAAAAATGCTTCTGAATTTCTAATAACAATAGTAAGTACTGGTGAGAGGGAAAGAACGCTCCTACCCTTTACCCAAAGAGTAAAAGAATGGACCTATTGGTGTGCTGCTGCCCTCAACTGACCTGATCGTCCCAATCTGCTTGCCCAAAGTAAATAGAAATATGAGAATTTTCCTTTTTTTTTCACTAATATCGCGGTGATGGATCGAGACATATGTGAATTGATACAATTCTTGGTACCATTCTATTTCTAGTTAGGATTTCAAGAGATAGCACACCGAGTTTGGCTTTTTCAATTTCTGCCAACCCAGGTAATGAAATCTCGGCCACTCTCCCCTTCCCGGGCCGAGGCCCCCTCTCTGGGTTCTAAGAAGGAGGGCGGCGCCTTGAAAAAATAAAAAAGTTTTTTTTTTATTGAAGGGAACTAAGACTATTTATTAGCTTAGCTAGCGTTCCGACTAATTAATAATAAGACAAAAAAAAATAAGATAAAAAAATGCTTTTGAAAATTGCATAGACTGATAAAATCATAGAATCCTTTACTATTCCTGAATTGCCTAAAAGAGTCCGATCAAATAGAGAGATGTTCTGTCATTAGTTTGTGTCTAAAATAGACAATTCAAGTGGGCAAAAGCGAAATAGGCACAAGGAAAGAGCAATAGACCGGACCAACCTACGAAAACAAAACGGTCCCTTCGCAACCAGTCATCCATAATATCAAATAAATCATTTTCGTTTTTGGTAAATTTCCCAAGGGCTATAGTCATAGCGATCCTCCTCCTCTGCTCTTGTGGCTTCTGGTCTTGCGTATCAGAAGTTGCGTTGCCTCCTTGCGACTAAGGAAAAAAGATTCTTCCAAAGAATAGAACGGAATTGGGAAAATTGGATTATGCCACGTATCCCCCTTTTTCTTTTCGTACGATTTTGCTTACTATACCACTTGCTGTAGCAGCCCTCCAAATAGGCAGGGGAGAGATCCTTACCAATACCTCTCCTTTCCGTCGAGGGTTAAGAAGTCGCTCGAACAAAGCAAAGTGAGAGGGATTATAACCCTTCAGCATGAACCAAGCTCTGCAACTTCCCAATAGGGGATACTCCTATTATGGAGAATTGCCGAACGGAGATCAAGAGTGAAAATCCAATAATCTAATTATTATAATACAAAAAGCGCAATTCCTTATATCGTTTGCGAGCCAGAGACCCGAAAAACGAGAAAATCTCTAAAAAAAAGCGCGCCACGCAAAGTGTGAAGCGCGCGGCGAATTCATACGTAAGATGCCCAGTTGGATCACTAATTCGTTGATGGACAACCTCTAGAAAGGATCTCCATAGAAAGATTTGGCGCCGCTCACTAAATTCTGTGGTTAATGATATTTGTAAATCGGTGGTTCCTGTTTGGAAAAGAATCAAGAGAATAGCTAATAGCACAAAAACAGATCCAAGTAAAGTATAGGAGATTCCGCGCAGGCAAAGGAGATGGATTTCTGGTACTGGTAGTACTGTACAAGCTCTTAGGGAATAATCTCTTTCCTCTTTCTGCCTTTTTTTTTCCATGACGACTAGGAACGGGCAAATCAAAAATTTCACTTTGAATTTCGGACCTCAACATCCTGCTGCTCATGGTGTTTCACGATCAGTATTGGAAATGAACGGAGAAGTGGTTCACGCATGTTTGTTGCCGGGAGCAACAAGATCAAGTTGGTAAAGGTTAAAGATTCGAGAAATCGAACTGACTAATCCTAAGGCAAAGGGTCGAGAAAGTCAAGGCCACTATTCTTGAACAACTTGGAGTCGGGCCTTCTTTTCGCACTATTACGGCTACGAAAAGAATGGGAAAAAAAGTTAAGAGTTAGAAACTTGAAAAAAAAACAAGGATGGGGTTGCGCCATATAGATGAACGAGTATACAATACTGATGTATTTGCTAAATCAAATACTACAGAAAAAATAAGGAAATTCTGATTAGTTGAGAATATTGATTGATAATTTTGTGAAGGATTCGTGTGAAAGGTTTCATTAACCCCTAATTTCTCTCGGGTAGACCTTCTTGCTGTTCCTGTTTCCATTATTAATTATTTGAAAATTTTCTGAATTTTAAGACCACAATCGATCTATGAAAAGATAATTTATTTCCCAATTCCAATAGGATCCCCATGCTTCATTAGCCCAGACTGCTCCTGAAAGAATACCCATGGTGGAAAGCCCCAATTAATATTCTTTTATTATCTTTATGAAGAAATATACGAAATAGACTATTTCTGGACTTTCTCTTACAAATCCTTTGTGTGCGGCTGGATCACCTCCTTTTCAGGGAGAGGTAATGCTTGTTGAGTATTTTGGTTGGACACTGCTTCACAGCCAAAAAGAATTTGTGAATTTCTAATGATCGCCGTGTTCCGCATGCTGGATCTTCTACTATTCTATGTTCTTCCCGAAAGCGTGCTAATCCCTATGTTGTGCGGAGCTGAGCATCTTCTATTCGCTGGGATAAAGCTTTTCCTCTGCAGGGGCCTTGTGCAGTAAACCCCCTACGGGCGGTCGTCTCTAGTCTATAATCTAGACCATACCTTTTAGTTGATTTTCTCGATTTTCGAATATCTATATAAAGAAATAAATGGAGTATTGTATAAGGAAAGTTGAATTCTATAAGCGAAGCCAAAAGCTAAGCGAAAAGGGCCCCAGGGGGAGGTGAGGTAGAGCTGGAAACCGCCCTCGGGTAACGAGAGGATGCTGGATTGCTAAGCAGGGAAAAAAAACCTCTTTCTTCCTATCGAGCTATCGAACCTCCGTAGACCAGTTCTGTGGGCCGTGGATTGTAGGTCTCTCTCTTTGATTGACTCGGATAAACCAACTTTAAAAATAAGAATCCGGACAAATGACGTATAAATGAAAAAAATCCAACTAAAAAATCTCTATTTTTGCTAATATTTCACGTGTTTCTATTTATGGTTCCTATGGAGCTACATTGCAACAAATCTTCTTTTTTTGCAGCATTGCTTCTATGATCTTTCTCCCAAACTTTTCGTTCCCCCTATCCTGGCGGCAATAGCCAATCCAGGAAGAATTGTCCGCCCAAAGATTTTACCAACCCAATAGTAAAATCCTGCAAATAAAGCAAAAACGGCTCCCATGGAAAGTACAGTACGGTTCGGGGAGTCGATAAGCTAATTCCTGTAGATGTCTATTTGCCAGGATGTCCACCTAAACCGGAGGTGGTTATAGATGCTATAACAAAACTTCGTAAAAAAATATCTCGAGAAATTTCTGAAGATCGAATTAAGTCTCAAGCCTCTCTCCGAGACAGTGCCCAGGTCGTTACGCCTTTCGTGCGGGTCGGAACTTACCCGACAATGAATTTCGCTACCTTAGGACCGACATATTCTACATATTATGTCTCCCTCAATCTACCGTTTTGATATATTCCATTTTGATTTGATTTTATGATCTATTTTTTCTTATGATCCTTTTTTATTATATTGTGCTTATTTTTTTTTATGGAACCTTCTAGAATTTCGGTTGCCTTCGATCTAACTTAGTCTTTATAAGGAGAAGGCAAAAAAATCCAGAATAAAAACAGAATTCTTGATCTATTGATCGGAGGGTGCTACAAAGCTAGACTTCTTGCTCAATTAAACGTGCGCCGTTGATGCACTATTGGGGCGCTATTTGTTCGCCAGTGGTGGGTTTTTTAGTTTTGAGCTGAAATTTTGATTTTTGAGTTTTGAGCTGAAATTTTGTACACACACCAGTAAAAATCCAATCCAACTACCTGCAAAATTTCAGAGTGTTCTGAGATGTGGAAGTCCGACTATTTATTTTTGGAACAATTAAAATCCCGTAAATCGGGAAAAATGGAAAAGCACCTCAGATGAGCTCAAAATGTAAGGGGAAGATATCCAAAAATTCTTATAAATCATCCCCATATCTGTGGATTCATCTTAGGTAGCATTTGACATGGTGGATTTGGAGATTGCTCTTATGCATTGGTTCACTGGGCCACTGGTGCGCTATTGGGGCGCCATTGGTGCGATTTTTTTTTATTTGAGCTGAAATTTTGATTTTTGAGTTTTGAGCTGAAAGTTTTTTCACACACCAATAAAAATCAAATCCAACAACCTGCAAAATTTCAGAATTTTCTGAGATGTGGAAGTCTGATTTTTTATTTTTGGAACAATTAAAATCCCGTAAACCGGGAAAAATGGAAAAGCACCTCATAAGAGCTCAAAATGTCCGGGGAAGGCATCGAAAAATCCTTATAAATCTTACCCATATTTGTAAAATCATCTTAGGTAGCATTTTTCATGGGGAATTTTGAGATTGTATCTTATGCATTGGTTCACTAGGCCATTGGTGCGCCAATGGGGCGCTATTGGAGCGCCATTGGTGAGCTATTGGTGCGATTTTTGAGTTTTGAGCTGAAATTTTCTACACACACCAATAAAAATTCAATCCAACTACCTGCAAAATTTCAGATTTTTCTGAGAAGTGAAAGTCTGACATTTTATTTTTGGAACAATTAAAATCCCGTAAATCGGGAAAAATGGAAATGCACCACAGATGACCTCAAAATGTCCGAGGAAGGCTTCTAAAAATCCTTATAAATCATCCCCACATTTGTGCAATCGTCTTAGGTAGCATTTGACAAGGTGGATTTGGAGATTGCTCATTGGTGCGCCATTGGTGCGCTATTGGTGCGATTTTTGAGTTTGGAGCAGAAATTTTAATTTTTGAGTTTTGAGCTGAAATTTTGTACACACACCAATAAAAATGCAATCCAAGTGCCTGCACAATTTCAGATTTTTCTAAGATGTGGAAGCCCGAGTTTTTATTTTTGGAACAATTAAAATCCCGTAAATCGGGAAAAATGGAAAAGCACCACAGATGAGCTCAAAATGTCCGGGGAAGGCATCCAAAAATCCTTATAAATCGTCCCCATGTTTGTGGAATCATCTTAGGTAGCTTTTGACATGGTGGATTTGGAGATTGCTCTTATGCATTGGTTCACTAGGCCTTTGGTGCGCTATTGGGGCGCCATTGGTGCGCCATTGATGCGCTATTGGTGGTAGATATAGCCAGCGTACACACGAGACCATGGAAACTCATTGGTGCACCATTGGTGGGTTTTTTTTGTTTTGAGCGGAAATTTTGATTTCTGAGTCTTGAGCTGAAAATTTGTACACACACGAATAAAAATCCAGTCCAACTAACTGCAAAAATTCTGATTTTTATGAGATGTGGAAGTCTGACTTTTTAATTTTTGGAACAATTAAAATCCCATAGTTTGGAAAAAAATGAAAAGCACCTCAGATGAGCTCAAAATGTCCGGGAAGGCATCCAAAAATTCTTATAAATCATCGCCATATTTGTGGAATCATCATAGGTAGCATTTGACATGGTGGATTTTGAGATTGCTCCTATGCATTGGTTCACTGGGCCATTGTTGCGCTATTGGGGCGCCATTGGTACGTTATTGGGCGCCATTGGTGCGATTTTTGAGTTTTGAGCTGCAATTTTGATTTTTGAGTTTTGAGCTGAAATTTTTTACATAAACCAAAAAAAAATCAATCCAACTACCTGCAAATTTCAGAGTTTTATGAGATGTGGAAGTCCGGATTTTCGTTTTTGGAACAATTAATATCCCGTAAATCGGGAAAAATGCAAAAGCACCCCAGATGTGCTCAAAATGTCCGGGGAAGGCATCCAAAAATCCTTACAAATCATCCCCATATTTGTGGAATCATCTTAAGTAGCTTTTGACATGGTGGATTTGGAGATTGCTCTTATGCATTGGTTCACTGGGCTATTGGTGCTCTATTGGGGCGCCATTGTTGCGCCATTGGTGCAATTTTTGAGCTTTGAGCTGAAATTTTGATTATTGCGTTTTGTGCTGAAATTTTGTAGACACACCAATAAAAATCCAATCCAACTGCCTGCAAAAGTTTAGAATTTTCTGAGATGTGGAAGTCTGACTTTATATTTTTGGAATAATTAAAATCCAGTAAATCTGGAAAAATGGAAAAGCACCTCAGATGAGCTCTAAATGTCCGGGGAAGGCATCCAAAAATCCTTATAAATCAATCCCATATTTGTGGAATCATCTTAAGTAGAATTTCTCATGGTGGATTTGGAGATTGCTCTTATGCTTTGGTTCACTGGGCCATTGGTGCGCTATTGGTGCGCCTTTGGTGCGCTATTGCTGCGATTTTTGAGTTTTCAGCTGAAATTTTGAATTTTCGGTTTAGAGCTGAAATTTTGGACACACACCAATAAAAATCCAATCGAACTACCTGCAAAAGTTCAGATTTTTCTGAGAAATGGAATTCCATATTTTTATTTTTGGAACAATTATAATCCCGTAAATCGGGAAAAATGAAAAAGCACCTCAGATGAGCTCAAAATTTCAGGGGATGGAATCAAAAAATCCATATAAATCATCCCCATATTTTTGGAATCATCTTAGGGGGAATTTGACATGGTGGATTTGGAATTTGCTCATTGGTGCGCCATTGGTGCGATTTTTGAGTTTTGAGCTGAAATTTTGTTATTTGAGTTTTGAGCTGAAATTTTGTACACACAGGATTAAAAATCCAATCCAACTACCAGAAAAATTTCAGATTTTTGTGTGATGTGGAAGTCCAATTTTATTTTGGAACAAATAAAATCACGTAATTCGGGAAAAATGGAAAAGCACCTCAGATGAGCTCAAAACGTCCGGGGAAGGAATCCAAAAATTTTTATAAATCATCCCCATATTTGTGGAATCGTCCTAAGTTGCATTTGACATGGTGGATTTGGAGATTACTCTTATGCATTGGTTCACTGGGCCGTTGGTGGGCTATTGGGGCTCCAATGGTGCGCTATTGGTGCACTGTTGGTGTGCCACTGGTGCGATTTTTGAGTTTTGAGCTGAAATTTTGATTTTTAAGTTTTGGGCTGAAATTTTGTACACACAGCAATAGAAATCCAATCCAACTACCTGCAAAATTTCAGATTTTGGAATTCCGACTTTTAATTTTTGGAACAATTAAAATCCTGTAAATCTGAAAAAATGGAAAAGCACCTTAGATGAGCTCAAAATGTCCGGGGAAGGCTTCCAAAAATCCTTATAAATCATCCCCATATTTTTGGAATCATCATAGGTAGCATTTGATATGGTGGATTTGGAGATTGCTCTTATGCATTTGTTCACTGGGCCGTTGGGGCGCCGTTGGTTCGCCAATGGTGCGATTCTTGAGTTTTGAGCTGAAATTTTAATTTTGGAATTCTGAGCTATAATGTTGTACACACACCAATGAAAATCCAATCCAACTACCTGAAAAATTTCAGAATTTTCTGAGATGTGGAAGTCCGACTTTTCGTTTTTGGAACAATTAAAATCCCGTAAATCGGGAAAAATTGAAAAGCTCCCCAGATGAGCTCAAAATGTTTGAGGAACGCATCCAAAAAGCCTTATAAATCTTCCCCATATTTTTGGAGTCATCTTAGGTTGCGTTTGACATGGTGGATTTGGAGATTGCTCATTGGTGCGCCATTGTTGGGCCATTGGTGCGATTTTTGAGTTTAGAGCTGAAATTTTGATTTTTGAGTTTTGGGCTGAAATTTTGTACACACAGCAATAAAAATCCAGTCCAACTACCTGCAAAATTTCAGATTTTTCTGAGATATGGAAGTCCAACTTTTTATTTTTGGAACAATTAAAAACCCGTAAATCTGAAAAAGTGGAAAAGCACCTCAAATGACCTCAAAATGTCCGGGGAAGGCATCCAAAAATCCTTATAAATCATCCCCATATTTCTGGAATCATCATAGGTAGCATTTGATATGGTGGATTTGGAGATTGCTCTTATGCATTGGTTCACTAGGCCATTGGGGCGCTATTAGGG
>JAKUCV010004587.1:0-42370 GCA_028386065.3 Turnera subulata
ATGTCGGCGTGATGCCGTGATGGCTTATTATTTGTTAAGCCGGTTGATCTCGTTTATTTTTATGACATCTCGTTGTTAATACATTTTCATGGAAAATGTTTGTATGCCGAAGCATCGGTTTTTGTACCCCGGGTTTCAAGAGTATTTTGGTAACTCTTTTTCATTTAATTATTTTATTTTTATTTAATTGGGGTACGGGTTTCCACAATATGTGTCTGTAATACTTTGTCTGCTTTGTTGTTTGATTGAACTGCTGAGATGTTCATTGTTGGTTATTTGACTGCTGTGGTTATTGTTGTTATGGTTGTCGGACTGTTTTGTTGATTCTTGGATATTGTGTTGAGATTGATGTTGGACTATTGACTATGGATAATTGATAAAAGGATAATGGATATCGGAAATGGTAATTGGAAAGCGAATTTGAGATGGTGATCTAAGTTGTCACGTGGAAAGTAGTGGTACGACCCGATGGTTTGAAAATTAATTTTGGGATGCCGTGGTCGGTTACTTGGTTTGGGGATGTTTATCCCGGTTTGGCTGGGCTGTTATACCCAGTTTGATATTTGGGACGTGGTCCCGGTTTGGTTGTTTTCTTTGACCTAGCATCCAGAATTAATTGATAACCTGGTACGACCCTAGCTTGTCCAGTGACGGGGCCCAGAAGATAAAATTGGTAATAATAAAAGATGCCCTTTTAGCCCTGGTTCAGTCTTGATTAAGATGTGCTTTTGCTTTGATGGGCTGTGATGTGATATGTTCATATGCATGATGTCTCATGATCATACCCTGGGAGGTTTTCAGACCTCAGTATAGTCGGTTGACCGTGGTCGGCATAGGTTGCCGTTTTGCGAGTGTTAGTTGTTGTCGTTGGTCGTGAGTAGTCCATTGTTGTTGGCATCGGTTTCCAGTTGTCCTTTGTTGGTTGTCGGTTTCTTTTGATAATTGTCAGATGAGTATCACTTGTCATTTTTAATCGGATATTGAGAAATGTTGGTTGTCGGCTGTGGTCAACGGTTGGATGATTGTTATTTCTAAGGGTATGTCGATACCTAGAGATCGAGCTTAATGAGAATTGATGTTGTGGTTACGAGTTGCTGTGGTGACTGCTGATGCCGTGTTGTGTTGTGATTCTACCCGGGGACCGGTTTGTGATGTTGAATGGGTATGGTCCGTGCAGGTTGCCGGCTACCCGGTGAGCGAGGCTCACGTGATTTGAGAATGTTTCGGTACCGGGTTAGATGATCAACAAGCACAGTAACGGTATGTTATCATACGATGAGGAACCTCTTTTGAGTATAGCCTGTCAGGACTAGAGTATGTGTTGTATAGTCTGTTGAGACTGGGTCGGTTACCCAACATGTGGTTGTGTTGAGGTGTCCTAGTCGGGCACTAGTGTATGATACCGTCAGTATTAGATGGTCAGTGCATTGCATAGTCGATGGGGTGGACATTTGCATAGTCCGCATTGTTCTTTATGATTGTATTTATTCTGAGTTCTGATCATGACTCGTATGCCGTATCGATGTGCTCTTGACTGCTAAGTATCTGCTATGTTGTTCATCATGGGTTATGTGTCGATGAGATTAGGGAGAATCTCACCCCTCACCTGCCCCATCGGCAGGCTACGTTGTTCCTTGTGCAGGTATGCATCATGGCAAGCTGTGGTATCTCCTCCAACGGATCTGGATCCATAGTTTTGCATCGAGTCGATTCATGCTTATGTTGTGATTATTAAAATTGCTTTCGCTGTGCTATTATTGTTATTGTACCCGAGGTCGGGTGATTGATGTTATCATTGGGCCATTGGGCCGGTTTCCTATTGTATTTACTGTATGTGCCACGTGTCGGCACTGGTGATTGGTAATTACTGTTTGATGAGTAAATTTGGGTCGGGGTGTTTCATCAATCACCCGAGGTCGGGTGATTGATGTTATCATTGGGCCATTGGGCCGGTTTCCTATTGTATTTACTGTATGTGCCACGTGTCGGCACCGGTGATTGGTAATTACTGTTTGATGAGTAAATTTGGGTCGGGGTGTTTCATTTTTACTCATTTAGAGGAAAAATTAATAAAAATACAATAATAATATACTTACTCACTTTTTAAAAAAATATTAGTTGACAATTGGATACTTGTAAACAACGTAGACAATATGTATCAGTAAAGTACTAAAACGTGATTCGGTCATCTATTTAAATAGGGAAAGGTGAAAGAAGAAATTAAAAGAGATAATTTTAAAAAGATAATTTGAATTTAAAATATAAAGAGATAATTTAAAAGAGTTTATTTTGAAGATAATTTGAATTGAAAAGATAAAGAGATAATTTAAAAGAGTTTATGTTGAAGAGATAATTTTAAAAAGATCTTAAAACCTTACAGCCTCCTCAACTCGTATTAAAGGAGAAATTAAAAGTACACTTATAAATCTTATCATTTTAAAAAGTTAATTGTAATACATAAATTGAAATAAAAATTAAACCGAATATCACTTTTTTTTGAAAAGACAGGATTCTAAAGAGATGAGTGAAGACAATTGGTTAAAAATTATCATCACACAAAAATAAACATATTTTAAAATTTTGATAGAACAGACTCTATAATTTTAATAAAAGAGACTCTGTAATGTTGATAATTTTAATAGATACAGCAACCACTGTTCATCACGCATTCCTGTTTCAACTGAACTCCCTGTCTGATTATTGATATTTGATATCCTCTTAGGTCTAAACAGTTGTAATATTTGTGCAAACTGTCTACCTGGTTCTTCTGGGTATTATCAATGAATTATATATTATGATCTTTCCTGGTAAAAAAAAAACAAAAAAAAAACCAACAATCAGGGCACAAACAATCTAAGTTATAGGCAAAGAAAGGCCGTAATAAACAGATCGAGAAGGATCGATGTGTAGAATACAGAAAATGCTGTTCCCTCATTGTTGGAATCCTATGGCATCAAACTTGGAATAATTTCTCCTCCATCAAAGACAGAAACTTTTAGTCCTGTTACATTGCATACACCTTTCTCCTGTGAAATTTTGGCACACTCACTTGTAGCTTGATTTTGTATCCAATCTCGGTTACATAATATATGCTAGTAACTAATTCCCTCATCACTGGACGCCATCTCAATCAATTTTTACTCATTTCCCTCTCAATTAATTACAAAGTAATTATTACTAGTAGGTTACACGAACCCCTTGGTATCTAAGGATCTCCCCTATAAGCTCTCCTTTACCAGAACCCACATACCTCCCACGAATCACTCCATCCATGATAAACAAGAAAGTGGGCACCTCAACCACGTCCATGTCCTTCAAGAACTGCATGCAGCTGTCGTTCTCATCACCATTCATCCTCGCAAACACCGTACTCTCCGACATCTGCTTCGACAGCTTGAGCACCGTGGGATACACCTTCACGCAAGGCCCACAGTGCTTCAGCCCCACATCAAGCACGATCAGCTTCCTGCCCCCCTTGTGATCCTTGATCAACTTCTCCACATCTTCCCTGCTGTGGAGCTGCACCACACCGGAGTGGCTGTCCCCGTAGTAGAGCACGTCACCCATGAGCTGGTCCGGGCCGATGGCTTCCTCTTCGTGGATCTTTTCCATGCTCTTGTAGAAGCTGAAGTGAGGGACTTTCTCTACCTTCTCTCTCTCGCAGAGGGCTATGGTCTTCTCCGACTCGTCGCCCATTACCAGGAGGAAGTCCACGTCGTTGCAGGTCCTGCTCAGTTCTACCATGAAAGGGTATATTTTCCTGCTGTTTGCGCTGTGGCTGGCTGCGTATTCCACCACAACCAGCTTGTTCTTTGCGGCTTTGAGTGCTTCGTCGAATTCTTCTATGCTGTGGATTTTCTTGACTCTTTCGTCAGCTGCAGGCTTTTGGGTGCCTGGAGCAGCTGTTGCCTTTACGGTTACATACGAGGATGTGTGGCTTTTGTTGTGGACAAGTTTCCTCCCCAGACTACGTTTATGTTTGGTCACAAATGGTACCGAGTCATGGAAACAAAGAGGAGGGCTTATTAGTTTAGTGGTGCTTGAAAGTGATGGAGATGGAGATGGTGGTTTTGATAAGAAGTTTGTAACAGTAGCCATAGATAGAAGAGGAGGGTTTTTGTGAGCAAACGAAGCGCAGGAGTAGGGGAGAGAAGAGGAGGGAGGGTTTATGTGCTAAAACAAAACAGGAGTCTGGGTTTGAGAATTAGAGACGCAGGGATCAGATGATGGAGAGCCCTGTGTGGAAAAGGAAACGAAAAAAATATCAAGAAATCTCATAGGCTAGAAATGTTATCCACTCATTTTGTTTGTGATCCATATCCAATTAGGATGTGGAATCTATCATGGATTTTTTACGCTTTTCCTGCCATATTATATCCCTACTTCCTGACACAAGTATCGCTGGCAAAATAATTAGCTGGGCCGGGTCCAAATGACCTAATCGGCTGGGTACACTGATGGGAAATTGGATTGGCTTTGATGCTTTAGAAGCTCAATATTTACAAGTTACACTTACAAGTGAGTTCCTTTACGGTCTCTAGTTTTAGCAAAGTACAAGTTCCACTCGGCTTCTTTACACAGCCGAACTCAAGTCTTATGGATACCCAGAAAATTTACTAACTATATTCTTTTTTACTATATATAAAGTCTTTTTTAAAAAAAAGGAAAATTAGAGGATAGATTACTCCATTCCAAGACCAAGATATGACACAGTTCTAGTAGAGACTCAACGATACCAGAAAGAATAATGATTATAAAGAATAACCATTTTACTCTCTTCAGCCTTTGAAATCAAGTTCAAAGACAATAAAACAAAATTTAATGACACTAAAGTCCCTAAACTATTCATATATTGGACCCATTGTAAGAATTACCAGTTACCTCACATTGATAAGGCACAACTTACAACGAAGTGCCAAGCCTATCCCAAAACCTGAGGCTTATAGTTCCTTATTGTTTCTCTTTTTTTTTTTTTCTTTTTTTGTGTCCCATCCGGGGCTTTGCCTAACTAATCTAGATCCTGTTAGTAACAATAAGTGTAGATTATAATGTTTAAAGTCTCACATTGGAAAAAAAAGTAAATATAAAAACTTTTGAACTATTGTCTTGACAAATTATTTTATTTATTTAAATAAAATTTATCTTTATTTAAAATAATAAAATTGCTCTTCAGTTTTTTTTACTATTGTGAGTAGTTTGTCATGAAACGTTCTATCTTAAGAATGTACAGTTGTACGCAATTACATGGAAAGGATATAATTGTTGAAACAATAACTTTCAGAGTCTATAAAAGGATCCATTTATCTCTCTTTCTTCTATCTATATTACAGATTCTATTGAGAGTTTTGGGAGTTTTGTTGTATCCTAAAGATGTCTTATTCTTTGTTTAAGTGAGAACAAATAAATGCATTTAAGATAGTATTTTTCACGCCTCAAGACCTATTCCTTCTGTCTCCAATAATACAATATTTCTAGCAATTTAAAGGTCTTTCATCAAACAAAGAAGAAACCATCCAACTTGAACGCTTTACTGGAGCAAATTTTACCAGACGGAAAGATAAGATGATTTTCTATATGACTACAAAAAATGTGTACTATATCTTAGAACCTGATCTTCCCGAGTTGCCTGCACCAACAGATGCTGATACTGAAGAAGTCAAGAACAATTGGAAGAAGCATGCTGAAGATGAATTGAAATGTAGAGGACACATTATGAGTACTCTGCCTAATAAGCTTTTTGATGTCTACCAACCATTGAAGAAACCAAAAGAATTGTGGGAAGCCCTTGAGAAGAAATTCTAGACTGAGAAAAAAGGTACTGACAAATTCCTTGTATTAGAATATTTTGAGTTTGAAATGCCTGATTCCTTGGTAATTATGGATCAAATAAATGATTTGGAAGTCCTAGTTACCAAGCTTGGTGAACTAGATGTCAAAATCCCTGATGCACTTCAAATTGGAGCAATTCTGTCCAAACTTCCTCCAGGTTGGAATGAGCATCGGAAGAAGATGCTTCATTCTGATGAAATGAAGGCTTTCACTTTGGAACAGTTCCTCATACATTTTCAAATTGAAGCAAGAACTCGTACTCGAATGGCTTCTACTGCAAAAGTAAATTATGGAAGTGAAAGCAGTTGGGGAAAAATAAAGTACAAATTGAAGGTACAAAAGAAGGGAGGCATCTTTAAGAAGTTCAAAAATATGAAACAGAGTAGAACCTATTTTCATTATGGCAAAAAAAGACACTACACTAAGGAGTGTAGACACAAGAATGTTCCTTTGAAAAAGAATGATGCAAACGATTCCAAAGCTGCAGTGGTAGTGCAAGATGAGTAATGGAATTAGTTGCAATGATTACTGAGTTGCACATGGCTATTGCAAAAAGGTCTGATGCATGGTGGTTGGACTCTGGGACTACTATCCACGTTTTCTATAATAGAGAAAGATTCAAGACTTATCAACAATTGTGGCAAAGGAAGAAGTGCTAATGGGCAACCATAATCCTGCCAAAATGTTGGGAAAAGGAACAATTGAGTTACAATTCACCTCTAGACAAAAATTAACTTTGGTCAATATTTTTTATATTCCAGATATGACCATGAATCTTTTGTCTGCTACTCTTTTATGTAAGAAGGGCTTCAAAGTCGTTTTAGAATCAGATAAGGTTATAGTATCTAAGAATGGTATGTTTGTTGGTGATACACTCAAGTAGGTTTCAAGCACCAATGGAGGTGATGCTGGCGCCATGGTGCTTCCACAAGGTCCAATCACAAGAGGTAGGTCAAGGATGATCAAGAATCAACTCTTACAACAAGTTCAATCTATGATGAATCAAGAGTTGCAAGAAGATGCCATGATCAAGCTTGGAGAAGAGCTAAAAGAGAAGCCAATCAATTTGCTATAAATGAAAGAGTAATTGACTCAAGAGTAGTGTGGGACCCAGTCGACATCAGCCATGCTTCACTGGCCATGTCGACATATCCTGAGTCTTTTATTATTATGTGTTGTCGATTTTTATAATTAAAACAATATAAATTTCGACAAGCTTTTTTATTATTTTATTTTGTTGGGTCAAGTCCATTATTATTTAGGTTGATTAATGTGGGCTTAAGTTATTTGGGTTATTTGTAAGGGATTTAATTAGTATCCAGGTTATGTGGGCTCAATTAAAATCCTAGTCCATCTAGTAATAATGGGGGCGGCAACTAGGAGCAAGACAAATCCAATTTGTCTAGGTTTTTAGGGGGTGGCCGACTTGGCCTGTATTTGTGCCGACCTAAGGGTTTAGTTTTAGTATAAATAGGTTCTTTTCATGTTATTTTCATTAGACAAGATTTTGATTGTAAGAGTTTCTCTTTGAGACTTCTTCAAGTTTCAGTGATTCAAACAACCCTTGAGTGCTGATTCTCTTGGTTCTTTGAGAGTTGATTTTCTTGGTTAATATTAGGGATTTAAATTTACTTATCAGGTTTATTTATTCTGTGGCGTGATTCTATTTCCTTGGTACTAATATCTATTTCCCTTGCTGATTAGGGTTTCAAGTGTTGGGGCCAACTCTTGTGTAATTGACCTTTCTTGCTTCTTTTTATTGCTGATTGGAGGAGGAATAAGGGGTGGAGATTGCATTAGTTTGATTGAGATTGAAGGCGGGACCACAATCTGATCTGTGGGAACTCTAGTGCTGATTCCAGGGTTTTTTCCGTATCATCTTTTGGTAGTAGAGCTAAGGTTTTCAATCAATCATATCCCTTTATTTTTTTTCCTGTTCATTGTGTTTCTGTTGAAATCGTGGCCTTTTCTTGTTGTCCTTCAATTTTTCAGTTCTTGTTCTTCTTGTTAACCCTAGTAGATTTCTGTCAAATATATAAAAAAAGAGTCAAAATTTATTATTTTCCTATTGTCGACATTATATATATATAAAAAAAGGAAAGCAAAAGAAAAGAAAAAGCAGTCGACTTGTGCTAGGGTTTGCTTGAATTGTAATTCTTGTTTTGGGATTGCAATTTTATGAATTTCTTGCAGGGATTGAAAGAGGGGGCGAAATTATTTTGGTCAATTGTTGGTTGATTGGCTGAATTTGGTTGATTGGAATTGTTGAGAAATTGTTGTTGTTGGAATTGGTGTTGTCGATTTGTAAGGCAAAAGGGTTACAAATCGTTTTTGACAATTCTGTTTTGTAAGTGATTTGACTTACAAAATTTTCTGCAGGTTTCGGATTCTTTCTATTATTTGCGAACTGTGCTTTCTTTGTGTTGGGTGATTGTTGTGTCATAATTGTTCAACTTGCCAATAATCATTCACATACGATTCTTGTTTTGTGTGTGATCTTTCTTTCTTTCTTGGAGTCTAATTTGCCTCTAGTATTTGTTGACATATTATTCTTTCTATTAGGATTCTCTTTGGATTATGTAGAATTATTTTGCTGATTTGGTTTGCTTGGTTTGTTTATTTAGATCCTGAATTATAAGCTGAAGCAGAATCAGGAGAGGTAAAAGGCTGAGTGATTACATCAATTGCCACAAGAGAGTAAACATGAGTGCATTATACACGTGAGGATTTGTTTTCTGTTAACAAGTTTTTGCAGGTAAAAGCATCATCTTGAAGGCTTCATGTAGTGATGGAGGGAAGCTGACTCAGTAGTAGAGATGATGCAGAGATTGTTTGCTCAGAATGAAAAACATAAGCAGGAAACCAAGAAGGAGATCCGAGCAATCAATGCAAAGATTAACCGCCAGGCTAGGGATTTGAATGCCCGATTGGAGAGGCAAGAGCAGGCTGTGCAGGATCTGTCCAATAGCATTGGAGTGGGGCCTAGGAGAGCTAGGTAGCTGAACAAGCGTAAGCTGCTCGACCTGTAGCACCAGCAGTCCGAGTTAGGGAAGAGCAAGAGAAGAAAGGGAAGATTTGGAAGAGCAAGTAGGAGAGGTTAATCAGAGAGCTCCTGATGGCAGAGGTGGAGGACTTGCCGCCTATAGTCCATGGTTGGATTGGCCATACATCAATAGAGATGGAGGAGCATTACGCCTGGACAATGACATGCAATCTATCAAGATGAAGCTTCCTACTTTCCATGGTATAGGGGATCCAGAGGTTTATTTGGATTGGGTGCATGACATGGAGGCTATTTTTGATTGTCACAGGTACTTTGAGGAGAAGAAATTCAAGCTTGCTGTGGTGGGATTCAATGATTATGCTAGATCATGGTGGAAGAAGCTTGTCATCTCAAGAAGAGAAATTGGAGATCCTGAGATAGAGACTTGGAATGAGTTGAAGAGGATCATGAAGAGGAGATTTGTTCCTGATACATACCAGAGGGAGTTGTTGCTCAAGGTGCAAGCAATGGAGCAAAGGAACAAGACAGTTGATGAATACTGGAAGGTTCTAGCGATGGCGATGACACAAGCTGGAGTGGTAGAGGGAGAAGATGCTACAATGACACGGTTCTACCATGGATTGAATCCTGATGTTGCTCACATTCTGGATTTGCAACATTATGCAGAATCGGATGAGATGGTTGCTTTGGCAATCAAGATTGAGAAGCAGCTTAAAGTTAAACTTGGGAGATTCTCTAGATATTCTAGTTGGAGTGCTGGAGCAAACTACACCAAGCAAGAGATTGGAAGTTCAACCAAGCCCACCTAATGAACACCAAATTCAACACCACCTTGGAAGGGCAAAGAGGTGGCGCAATCTTCTGCTTCTAAGGAATCTCTTGCACCTACTGGGAAGTTGAGGGACATCAAGTGTTTCCGGTGATTGGGTAAGGGACATTATGTTGCTCAATGTCCAAACAAGAAGGTTATGGTGGCTATGGATAATGGAGACATCTATTCTGAGGATGAGGAGGATGAGCTGAACATGCCTGATTTAGAGGATGCTGATAATGAGTCACCTGACTATGAAGAAGTGGCGAGAAGATTAGGAGTTACTGGAAGGTTGTTGAGCATGCAACCAAAGGAGGAAGCTGAGCAAAGAGAGAATATTTTTCACACTAGATGCTTGATTGAGGGGAAGCCACACAGTATGATTATTGATGGTGGGAGTTACACCAATGTGGCGAGTTCTATGCTAGTGGGGAAGATGAATTTGAAGAGTCAACCACATCCTAAACCATACAAGCTGCAATGGTTGAATGACACTGGAGAAGTGAGAGTGACAAGGCAGGTAGTAGTTCCTTTCTCCATTGGAAGATACACTGATGAGGTTTTGTGTGATGTTGTTCCTATGCAGGCATGCCATGTATTCTTGGAGAGGCATTGGCAATTTGATAGAAATGTGCTGCATAATGGATACAAGAACACTTACACTTTTATGTGGGGAGAAAGGAAGGTGAATTTGGCATCATTGTCACCTCCTGAAGTGTATGAGGATCAGTGTATATGGAGAAAAGTATGGATGCATGGTTGAAGGAGAAGGAGGCTACAAAAACCACACTCAGTAAGCAAGAGAGGCAAGCCAAGGGCTTGGCAAAAGGAGAGCAGAAACTGAGTGAAGATGGTAAGGGAGATGTCGACACAATTAATAAAAAAAAAAACTCATGTCGACATCCCTAAAGAGAGAAAAGAGTGGAAGAGACAAAATTTTTATGCAAGTGTGAGGGAGATGAGGGTAGCCAGTGGGAACAACCGAGAGTTGTTGTTGCTTTATTATAAGCAAACTTTGTTTTCTGATCCTGACCTTAACCCAATTTGCCTAGTTGTGTTGTTTCTATTTTGCAGACTTATGCTGATGTGTTTTTTGAGGAGTTGCCTAAGGAGTTGCCACCTATTAGGGACATAGAGCATCAAATCGATTTCATGCCTGGGGTGCAAGTTCCAAATCGTCCTACTTATAGAGCCAATTCTGAAGAGACAAAGGAGTTGTAAAGACAAGTGGATGATTTGCTGTAAAAGGGACACATTAGGGAGAGCTTGAGTCCTTGTGTTGTGCCGGTGATTCTAGTTCCAAAAAAGGATGGAACATGGCGCATCTGTGTTGATTGTAGAGCAGTCAACAAGATTACGATAAAGTATCGCCATCCCATACCTAGATTGGATGATATGCTAGATGAATTGCATGGTGCATGTTTATTTTCCAAGATTGATCTTATGAGTGGTTATCACCAAATTAGAATGAAAATTGGAGATGAGTGGAAAACTGCTTTTAAAACGAAACATGGTTTATATGAATAGTTGGTTATGCCTTTTGGTTTAACTAATGCTCCTAGTACTTTCATGCAATTGATGAATCATGTTTTGAGATCTTTTATTGAAAAATTTTGTGGTGGTTTACTTTGATGATATCTTGATTTATAGCAAGAATGTTGATGATCATGCTGAGCATCTTAGGTTTTGGATGCTCTGAGGGCTGCGAAATTATATGCTAAGATTTCAAAGTGTTCTTTTTGCTTGGATCATGTTATCTTTCTTTGTTATGTTGTGAGTGCCAGAGGCATTGAGATTGACTAGGAAAAAGTAAATGCCATCAAAGAGTGGCCGACTCCTACAACGGTAAGTGAGGTAAGATCTTTTCATGGATTTGCTAGTTTCTATAGGAGGTTTGTGAAAGATTTTAGTACTGTTGCTGCACCTCTTAATGAGATTGTAGAAAAAGAGGTTGGATTTAAGTGGGGGGAGAAACAAATTGCGGCATTTAATGAGTTGAAAGAAAGACTTTGTTCTGCTTCTATTTTGAGATTGCCTGACTTTAATTGCACATTTGAGATTGAATGTGATGCTTCTGGAGTGGGTATTGGTGCTGTTTTATTGCAGGAAAAGCGGCCTATTGCCTATTTTAGTGAAAAATTGAAGGGGGCACAACTCAATTACTCCACTTATGACAAAAATTTGTATGCCTTGGTGAGGGCATTACAAACTTGACAGCATTATCTATGGCCAAAGGAGTTTGTGATCCATACGGATCATGAGAGCTTAAAGTATCTAAGAGGCCATGGTAAATTAGGTAAGCGCCATGCTAAATGGCTGGAATTTATTAAGACTTTCCCTTATGTTGTTAAATACAAGTAAGGAAAAGAGAATGTCATAGCTGATGCTTTGTCTAGGAGGTATTCTTTGATTACATCTCTTACTTCTAAATTGGTTAGATTTGAGCATATTAAGGAGTTGTATTCTGCCGATGCCAATTTTGCTATGGTGTTTGATGCTTGTGAACATGCTGCATTTAATAGGTTTTATTGCCATGAGGGTTACTTGATGCGTGATAATAAACTGTGTGTGCCTGTGTGTTCTATGCGTGAATTGCTTGTTAGGGAAGCTCATGATGGTGGCTTGATAGGGCACTTTGGTATTGCTAAAACTTTAGACATCTTGCATGAGCATTTTTATTGGCCTAACATGAAGAAAGATGTGGAAAAAGTTTGTGCAGATTATGTACCATGTCGACAAGGTAAGAGTAAGGTGCAACCCCATAGGTTGCACACTCCTTTACCTGTTCCTGATTGTCCTTGGACTGATATATCTGTGGATTTTATTAGGATTAAAGTCTTTTTTCATCCTTGTGTTAGACCATAAAGTTGAAAGCCATGATTGTATTGGTTTTGGTCTGTTTTCATCCCTCTGTCCATGGGTTTTGGCTTGTTTTCATCGCTCTAAATAGGCCAAAAAGGTGAATACAAGGATGAAAATAAGACAAAATTTACAAATAGAGGGATTGAAACAAGCCAAAATCTAATAGAGGGATGACTTCCAACTTTGAGGTCTAATACAAGGATGAAAAAACACTTTATTCTATTTTATTATTGGATTGCCTAGGACTAGGAAAGGTAGAGATAGCATCTTTGTTGTTATGGATAGGATTAGTAAGATGTCACACTTTATTACTTGTCACAAAACTGATGATGCTGTGCATGTTGCTGATTTGTTCTTTAGGGATGTAGTAAAACTGCATGGCATTCCTAGGACAATCATATCTGATAGAGATACAAAGTTTCTGTCTCACTTTTGGCGTATGCTTTGGAGTAAATTGGGGACCAAGTTGTTATTTTCTACTAGTTGTCACCCTCAAACTGATGGCCAAACTGAAGTTGTGAACAGGACTTTAGGTACTCTGCTGCGGGCTGTGGTTGGTAAGAATCTGAAATCATGGGAAGATTGGTTGCCTATGGTTGAGTTTGCTTATAATAGGAGCATTCATTCTTCTACTGGATTCTCACCATTCGAAATTGTTTATGTTTTTAATCCACTAACGCCTTTGGATTTACTGCCTATTCCATTGAAAGATGTTGTGAACAGATGGGCAACAAAGAGCCAAGTTTGTTAAGACCATACATGAGAAAGCAAAGCAACACATAGAGGCCAAGAATGCTAAAGTGGTGCAAAGAGCCAATAGAGGGTGCAAATTTGTTCACTTTGAGCCTGGAGATTGGGTTTGAGTACACTTTAGGAAGGAGAGATTCCCCATGTAAAGAAAATCCAAGTTGGATGCAAGAGGGGATGGACCTTTTCAAGTCTTGGAACGCATTAGTGACAATGCTTACAAGATTGATTTGCCTTGTGAGTATGGTGTGAGTGCTATACTCAATGTATCTGATCTTTCTCCTTTTGACATTGCTGGTTCAGATTCGAGGAAGAATCCTTTTGAGGAGGGAGGGAATGATACACTCAAGCAGGTTTCAAGCACCAATGGAGGTGATGCTGGCGCCATGGTGCTTCCACAAGGTCTTATCATAAGAGCTAGGTCAAGGATGATCAAGAATCAACTTTTACAACATATTCAATCTATGATGAATCAAGAGTCGTAAGAAAATGCCATGATCAAGCTTGGAGAAGAGCTGAAAGAGAAGCCCATCAATTTGTTGTCAATTAAGGAGTAATTGACTCAAGAGCATTGTGGGGCCCAGTCGACATCAGCCATGCTTCACTGGCCAGGTCGACATATCCAGAGTCATTTATTATTATGTGTTGTCGATTTTTATAATTAAAACAATATAAATTTCGACAGGCCTTTTTATTATTTTATTTTGTTGGGTCAAGTCTATTATTAATTAGGTTGATTAATGTGGGCTTAAATTATTTGGGTTTTATTTGTAAGGGATCTAATTAGTGTCCAAGTTATGTGGACTCAATTGAAATCCTAGTCCATCTAGTAATAATGGGGGGCGACAACTAGGAGCAAGACAAATCCAATTTGTCTAGATTTAGGGGGTGGCCGACTTGGCCTTTATTTGTGCCAACCTAGGGGTTTAGTTTTAGTATAAACAGGTTCTTTTCATGTTATTTTCATTAGAGAAGATTTTGATAGTAAAAGTTTCTATTTTAGAGTTCTTTAAGTTTGAGTGATTCAAACAACCCATGGGTGTTGATTCTCTTGGTTCTTTGAGTGCTAATTCTCTTAGTTTATATTAGGGATTTAGATTTACTTATCAGGTTTATTTAATCTGTGGCATGATTCTATTTCCTTGGTACTAATATCTGTTTCTCTTGTTGATTAGGGTTTCAGGTGTTTGCGCTAACTCTTGTGTAATTGAGCTTTCATGTTTCTTTTCTTGCTGATTGGAGGAGGAATGAGGGGTGGAGATTGCATTATTTTGATTGAGATTGAAGGTCGGGGCCACAATCTGATCTGTGGGAATTCTAGTGCTGATTCTAGGGTTTCTATCGTATCAGTTGGCAAGGGATATTCATGTAATGGCATGTTTAAACTGTTGACCAAAAATTGAGTTAGTCATTTCTTAATGCTAAATTGTGATTCAACTATGATTAGTCATGGTGAAAATTTGATTTTGATGACTAACAAATTACAAGAATACTTTAAGTTTTCCTTATGTTGATTTTAGCTTACAGGAGAAATTATGGTTTTTGTCAAAACCATATCTCAAAAACACGCCAGATGGTTTTTGCTGCTACCAAATCTGCGAGCTGTCACTTTCAACCTTTTGTGCAAGTTGCATGTGGTCCTCCAAGCAATTAAAACCCATTTCCAACGATTTGAATTGGTGAACAAGTAAGAGTAAAAACTTTATGGAAGTGCAGAAGACTTTACCACCTAACTCCTACTCAACTCAAGAAGGTGGTCCAAACTTTCCAGATTTGGTAATACTTTACAGCCAAGAAGTTGACAATGGTACAACGCTACCAAACTAAAGTTTAATGAACTGAAGTCAACTAGGAGTTTAAAGTGCCGTTGCAGCTGCTTTCCCCCAACTCAAATTCTATAAAGAGGGTCCATTACACCTCTTGAAACTTAGCCCAGCTATTGTGCAAAATCTGAGTGTATACTTGAGCTTAAAATTTTGGTATCGAGATTTGGATTTTCTGCTTACATTGCTAAAAACATTCAAAAGGTTATTTGTAAGCAAGTCTTGGATTAGATTTGGTGGGTACTCAAGTCTAGGATTAAATTTGAGGATAGATTAGATCTTAGCTTGTGAAAAGCTTGTAAAGGATTAAGCTTAGCCTAGAAAAGCTTGTGATTGGAAACCTAAAGTGACGGCCATTGAAGAAGCTCAGAAATTGAATTTGCTTTCGTATGATGAGCTGATAGGCAAGCTTATCTGTCATGGTGACAAGATTGTTGAACCAAAGAGGAAAGTTGTCGCTTTGAAAGTACAGAAACCAATTGATGGTGATGAAAGTGATTCCGATGTGGCTCTTCTCTCTAGAAAATTTGCAAGATATCTTAAGATGAAGAAACAACTCAAAGGAAAGACATCTAAGGATGTAAAGGCCGATGAGCCCAAGAAAGATTCTTTGGTGTGCTTTGGATGTAATTGACTAGGATATATTAAATCAAAATGCCCTTACCAAAAAAAATAAAGATCTAGTTTTTCAAAAACAAGAAGAAAGAAAGCGATGGCCACTTGGGATGATTCTGATTCCTCCAACGACTCTAACATAGAGAGGAGACAAATCTATGGTTCATGGCACATGAAGAATCTGAGGTTACAGATTCTACTGACTTTAATCTTGATGAATTACTTGAAGCATTTGATGAGTTACATAATAAATATAAGCAAGTTGTCAAAAAGAATGAAGAGTATAGAAAGAAAATTGATTTGCTTGAGTTTGATGATGAAGCTCATAAGAATGCTAATGAAAAACTTAGACTTGCCAACTCTGATGCATTGAAAATCTGTGATGATTTGAAAAGTGAAAAAAATTGCTTTAAAGAATACTTATGACGAACTTGAAAAGAAGTTTGTTAGTAATAGTGATATGTGCAATGTGTTAACAAAAGAAAAGGATGCTCTTGAGAAACATGTCACTGACATGAAATCTTCTCCTGAGAAATTTATTGGTGGAACTAACAACTTGAACATGTTACTAGGACAACAAAGGCACTTAGTGCAAAAAGAAAGGATAGGTGCAACAGATGTGGTTTCTAGCAAACCAAATCATACTGTGCAATTTGTTAGGACTGAATCTAGTGTACCTTATAAACCTGACACTTCATATAGGGTTTTCAATAAATCACATATGTCTTTGAAAACTACAAGTCCTAGCTCGAGCATGTCACAGAGACCAAATTTGGTTGCTAACCAACCAAATAGGATGAGGAAGTCATTGAGACAGGATCTGGTTGCTAACAAACCAAATCATAGAAAGCAGCCATACCAATTCAGAAGAAACACTCAGGGATGCACTTCTAGGAAGAGCATGTACACTCATTATCATGTACCTCACATTACTTGTTACTATTGTGGAAAGTATGGGCATGGCATTAGAACTTGCATGCTTAGAAAGAGAGATGAAAGAGTTAGATATGTGTGGGTTCCGAAAGGAACCAAATCTAACACTAAAGGACCCGAATTAGTTTGGGTACCTAAAACCTAATTTTTTTACAGATGACAGGGGATGACTGGATCTTAGACAGTGAATACTCAAGGCATATGACTGGTGAAATATCTAAATTCTCATCCTTAACCAAGAAAGGCCGAGGAAAAGTAACTTTTGGGGACAAGTCCAAAAGACAGATTCTCGGATTGGGTAATATTGATTCTAATCCTTCCATTGGACATGTTTTGCTTGTTGATAATCTCAAGTATAATCTGGTAAGTGTTAGTCAATTATGTGATAAGGGATATAAGGTAACTTTTGAGGCATCTAAATGTTTAGTTAGTTCGGTAGACAAAGATGTGGTTTTTACCGGTACCAGAAAAGGAAACATCTATTATATATCTTTTAATCGTACTACTAACCATGAGCTTAAGTGTTTAAGTGCAAGAATAGAAATACCAACCTTGTGGCATCGAAAGCTTGGACATGCCAACCTGGACCTTACTTCCACATTATCAACAAAAATATTGGTGAAACGATAGCTCGCATTAAAATATGAGAAAGATGCTACATGCCGTACTTGCCAACTTGGAAAATAGGTTAAAAGTTCCTTTAAACCCAAGCATGATATCTCAATATCTAGGCCTCTTGAGCTGTTACATATTGATTTATTTGGTCCTATGAGGACAACAAGTTTAGGTGGTAAGAGATATGTGTTTGTGAATATTGATGACTACTCAAGATTTATATGGGTTTGGTTTCTTGCTCAAAAGGATCATGCATGCTATGAATTTGGAACTCTTGTTAGGCGGTTACAAAATGAAAAAGGTTACAAGATTTCAAAATAAGAAGTGATCATGGAGGAGAATTTGATAATCTAGTCTTCAATCACTTCTATGAACAAAGTGGCATAGTCCACACATATTCGACTCCTAGAACACCTTAACAAAATGTGGTTGTGGAAAGGAAGAATCGAACCTTGCAAGAAGTGGCTAGAACTATGCTTAATGAGCATAAGTTACCTGCATATTTCTGAGCAGAGGGTGTGAACACAACTTGCTACATTTTAAATAGAGTATCTATGCGTCTTTTGATGGAAAAGACACCCTATGAGATATGGTATTATAAGAAACCAAATATTGCTTACTTTTGATTTTTTAGATCTAAATGCTACATTCTAAATACCAAAGACAACTTGGATAAGTTTGAAGCAAAAACTGATGATGGAGTGTTCCTTGGTTACTCTACAACAAGTAAAGCCTATCGAGTCTATAATAAGAATACTATGGTTGTTGAAGAAACCATGCATGTTGTTTTTGATGAAATTGACTCTTGTGATCTAAGTAATGATGAAGATCCAGTTGCTACTCCTGAAGCTCAACCACAGGTTGAGAACATTGATGTTAAAAATATCCAGTCATTGGCACAAAATGGGTCTTCAGAAACAAACATGATGAATCTGGCATTGCGTTAAGAAATAAAACAAGGTTAGTTGCTCAAGGTTATAACCAAGAAGAAGGTATAGATTATGATGAGACTTTTGCTCATGTTGCTAGGTTAGAATCCATTCGCATGTTGCTTGAGTTTGCATCATATAGATCATTTAAACTATACCAAATAGATGTTAAAAGTGCATTCCTAAATAGTTTTATTATGGAAGAAGTTTATGTTGAACAACCACCCAGGTTTGAGAGCCATGAACATCCTGATCATGTGTATAAACTCAAAAAGGCATTATATGGGCTGAAACAAGCTCCTAGAGCATGGTATGATAGATTAAGCACTTATCTTATGACTATGGGCTTCAGGAGAGGAAAATTTGATTCAACTTTATTTGTTAAGACATGCAAAATTGATGTGATCATTGTGCAAATATCTGATGATATCTTGTGTCGTGCTACTAATGATTCTTTTTGTAAAGATTTGGAGAAGCTTATGCACAGTGAATTTGAGATGAGCATGATGTGTGAACTCACATACTTTCTGGGATTTCAAGTAAAACAACTTGAAGGTGGCATCTTCATAAACCAAGCTAAGTACATTCGAGAGCTACTAAAGAGATTTGGTATGGATGCAACCAAATCAAGTCCTACACCTATGAGCACATCAACCAAAATTGACAAAGATGAAAATGGTAAGGATGTTGACATCAAGAAGTACAGAGGCATAATAGGTAGTCTTCTGTGTCTCACTGCCACTAGACCTAACATTATGTTTAGTGTGTGTTTATGTGCTTGATTTCAATCTTGTCCTAAAGAATCTCATCTTATAGCCACAAAATGCATCTTTAAGTATTTAAGAGGTACACCTTCATTAGGATTATGGTATCCCAAAATCAATATTTTTTACTTTGACAAGCTATTTAGAAGCAGACTTTGCAGGATGTACCTTAGACAGGAAAAGCACAAGTGGAACTTGTCAATTGCTTGGATAATCTCTTGTGTCCTAGTCAAGCAAGAAGTAGAATTCAGTTGCTACATCTATCATAGAAGTTGAATATGTTACAGCTGGAGCATGTTGTGCTCAGGTCCTATGGATGAAGCAAACTTTATCTGATTATGGACTAATATTTAACTGTGCCTATCTATTGTGATAGTTCCAGTGCAATTAATTTGACCAAAAATCCTATACAACACTCTCGGACCAAGCATATTGAAGTTAGACATCATTTCATCCAACAGTTACTGACCTACAGTTAGTGGAAAAGCAAGGGACACTACTGCAAAAAGGGAAGTTTTTTTCTGACAAAAGAAACAAAAGGAAGTGGAGGAGTTAATGCCATTATCCGCTCCCTATAACACGTGAACTACCTTCTCTCTCTTGCATTATATGTTTTCCTTCTTCAACCTGAGATTTTCTCTCTAAAAAATCATCTCAATCAAAACACAAACCCTAAGTTACTCAAACTTGAGAATGAAGACACTGCCTGAGAAGAAAACTCCCTCCAAAGAGGCCCAACCAACGTGTTGGCCTAGAAAAGGCTAAGAAAGAGGGGTTGAATTATCTTTTCCTCTTTTTCAGATTTTTTGAGATTTGGCGCGACATTGAACCCAAATGTGAAACTGAATAGAAATGCGATAATAAAGATAGAAAAACAAAGAATACAAGAATTTATAGTAGTTCCCCACTCAGGAGTACATCCATTACCTAAAGGTCTCCCCTTTAGGATTTCTAACTATCCACTAACTTGGCTTTCGCAGGCGAGCCAAATAACCTATGGTATACAAGTTTTTGCGGGCTGAACCTGCCAAACCTAACCCAAAGCTGAACTTAACTTTGTCTACCCAACTGAACCTATAATGAACCATGAAGACATAGGTTCTAACACCAACAAGATTAATCCCTAATCCTGCTGATTACAACCTTTCACTAATCAAAGCTACAAGAGTGACTCACTCAAGAAGTTACTCAAATTGAGCACAAAGAATATCTCTCAATGTAAGCACTTATAACAACTTAGAATCTATTGAATGGCTAGGTTGAGTTGGTGTGAGGCTTCAATGCTCTATTTATAGATTCTAAGGATGGGGAGGAGTGTTTCTCATTGGCTAGTAGGCTTCTAGGTAGCACATGAGTTGACTTCTTGCTCTATTAATTAAACTGTCCATATAGATGAGCAAAATCTAGATATTTCTTAGGCAGAAATTATCTTTCTTAAAAAAAGTTTCTAAAAATAGAAAGCATGGACCACCAGATCTTCTAGAGGTGAGAGAGGATGTGAAGACCACTTTTCTGATCTTTTTCTGACCCTTGGAGAGCAAGTATAATGGTTAGCGTAGTTGGTTTAATGTCAACAACTTTTATGGACCACTGCTGCAACTTTTGGGACGACAGCGCCAACTACCGAAAAAGTGACCTTTTGGTCTATGCGGTGAAGCCAAATATTCCTGGTTTTGGTTTCTGCGAGAAACAAAATTTTTTTGCCAATAATAAATACACACAAGGCTTACCAAAATGTTTTTTAATCATGAAAATAATATAATGGTCATTGAATAATCATCATAAATATACTAAACACGATTAGTCTTAATTAATTACTTAATTAAGCCCTTAAGCACATGTTTAGGCTAACAATCTCTCCCTTTTTTATGATGACAAGCATGTTGTCAATTATGTCATGCTCCCCCTGCGTTTGTGCATAGTATACTTAAAAATTTGGTAAAGGCTTTTCGCCAATAGCTCCCCCTGTATATAAGCACAATATACTCATGATTTCATTCCAACATTTTCACATACATATACCCTGTATGGAAATTTTAATATATCAAGATTCTTATTTGGCCTTTTCATAGAGCCAAATCTTTCCCTGCATTATAAGCGCAAATGTCTTAGTAATCATATTTGGTTGAGCCAAATATTTAGTAAATAATCACAAGGTATACCGCAGCAGTATCAATAACTTCAACAACATATTTGGCTATTTCACCAAGCCAAATATTGCTCCCTGCATCAGAAAATACACACAAGGAGTATCGCAGCAGTAGATCATTCCACAACAGTATTAATAACATCAACAACATATTTGGCTGTTTCACCAAGCCAAATATTGTTTCCTATATCAGAAAATACACACAAGGTATATCGCAACAGTAGAACATTCCAACAAGTAAGATCAACATATATCTCCCTCTTTTGTTCATCATCAAAAGTTAGCATAAATAAAAACAAGGATAGATAATAAGCATAATTTCAAAGACAAATATCTGAAAGCATAAGAAACCAAATATCCAAAAGCAAGCCAAATATTCAGGTTATACAAACCATAAGTATGATAGTTATTAAAGTACTTAGCTAAAATGCAGATGGGAATGTAATGCATGACCTAAGAGCATCAGATCTATAGAGCATCAATCTTCATCAGAATCATCTTGATTAAGAACTGTAGTGATTTGGTTAAGTTTGTCAAAGGTCTTGATCTGGAACTTCTTCATTTGGCTCCTTATGTAACCAAGTTCTTCCTTCAGCTCACTGATCTTATCCTTCATTCCAGTAACCAGAGCATTCAGTTCCTCAAGCTTGTGATCCTTTGTGGCTGTAGATTTGGTGATAGAATATTCCCCTTCAGGATTTGGCTTGATAGACATCTTGGCCAGCATCAGCAATGATTTCCTTGAGCTTTTTTTGGCTGGAATTGGAGTAATTTCTACCTCCTTTTCAAATTCCTCCTCAAGCTCTTTGTCATCGTCCTCTTCTTTGTCTTCCACATCATCTTCTCTATTATCATCATCATGGTCATCTTCTTTTTCAGAATCATCTTCAGACCCTTCTTTGTCTGATTTATTCTCATTTTCTGGCTCATCCTTGAAATTCTGTTCCTTGTCACTCTCACTTAGTTCCTTGTCACTATTATTTGGCTCTTCATCAGCCAAATCATCAACAGGTTTCTCTTTGTCATCTTCCCTCTTCTTTCTCTTTTTGGAGCTCTTTTCACCTCCATCAATTGGCAAATTCTCACTTTTATCTTCATCAGATTCCACTTCAACAACTTTGTCTCTAAGCTTCTTTCCTCCTCTTCCAAACATAGTTTGTGCACATGCACTTGGCCTGACAAGTCGAGCTCTTGATGTTTGAGTGGTTGGGGTTTGAGCAAGGTGCTTTGGCAGCTTTGGTCTTGGTGCATCAGATTTGGTTTTCGAGCTCTCAGCTTTTTTTTCAGGTTCAATTTCTGGAATGACTTTATCAGCATCAGAATTGGTTTCTGGTTGAGCCAAATCTCCTTCTGGCAGCATATTCTCATCTTTCTCTTCAGGAAGCAGGCTTTGGCCTACACCAATCTCTTCTTCTGCCTTTTTAGCCGATTCTCTTCTGATTTCTGCAGCTTGGACCAAATTGATGCACATGAAATATGTATAGTTTTAGGCATGATTTTAGATATATTTGCTCTCAATTCATTATGACTATATGCCTTACTTTGCATTATTTCATCATATTCCCTTAAATCCCATCCCTTACTGTATGATTAGTGATTCCAGGTGCATTTTGAAGGATTTTGGAGATTTTATTGGAGAATTCGAAGAAACAGCCTCTGACACAGCATGAGCCTGTTTCGGGCCTGTTGTTCATTGCAAAATCGGTAGAAAGCCACGAATCCCCCTCCAATCACAAGATTTCCACTGGATTTCACCTCCTTTGCCTTGATCCACAAAGCCATCATGCCACCACATCAATCGCAAGAGGAGCTGAATTCAATTGCAAAGAAGAATGGAAGAGATTGCACACAGCCTCAGGCACAGGCCCAGCACAGGCTCAGCCTGTGGAATCTGCAGATGACCAGAAACATGAAGAATAGAATATAAAATTCAGCCACTTGCAGAGCTTCACCACTTACAAAACTTTCAACTCTGCAATTATAACCTGAGCGTTTCAGAAGACTTTAGGCATGGGAAAGAGGAGATAATCATTACACCTAAGAATATTACAATTAAACAACTATTATCCTCCAAGTCTTCTAAAATCTGCACATTTGCAGAATTCACCCTATCGGCATACCTCCCATGGTACCTTATCTCGAGGAGCAAGATGGGCAACTAAATTTCAACTTGCCCAAATTCCATACCTACCAACACGTGGGAGAAGAGAGAAGAGGAGAATCTGCGCCTATAAAAGAGAAGAAGGAAGAAAGAACTAGGCATCAAAGACACCATCGATCAAACACCCACATATGCAGAAGTTTTGGAACAAAGGGTTCAAGTGGAAACACGATTCTGCAGCCTTTTGTGGGCAGAAATCGTGTTGTCCCTAACCTCCAGATTTGTTCCAATCCTTATGCCAACCCTTATCCCCATTGATTTTGTAATTTTGATTATGAACTAAACAACCCCTCTTAGGTTGAAGGGGTGAAGCATGTCTCTATTCTTTTTTCAATAAATTGCTCTTCTTATGTTTTTAACCCGATTTTCTTGTTTGGTTGTTGGAAACTTGCTCCATGTTTGAGTCTTGATCAAACCCATGCATGATTATAGGTAGCTAGGTGAAGCACCGAAAGGAGAAACCATAGTTACTGAAACAACAACAACCAACCCTTAGCTCTTAGTTTTGAAAGAAATTAGGAACTAATTGGGGAATTAGCCTCAACACCAAATCTTAATCCCCTTGGTTTGACAGATGCGAAAGCATTAGGATGAGTGAGAATCTTAGGAGGAACCTGTGAGTGAAAACAAGTGGGTTCAGCATAGGTTGAGAGTGCCTGCAAGAACCAACCTTATAATCGATTTGTGTTGTCCACAGGCTCAACACTGGTTCAGCCTGTGGCAGCACAATCGAAGAGAAAATACCATTTTAATCTGATTCTTGATTGGCTTTTGAGAAGCCTATTCTAAATCAAGTAGCAGCTTGGTAAAGGACCGAAAGGAGAAGCCAAGCGCGCTAGAAAAACAATAGTCAGCCTTCACTCCTAGCCATTCGAAAGAAGATAGAGCGAGACTGTGGGTAACCTGCACCGACACTAAACTTCACCTTCAAATGGACGTCTATTCTAGTGACAGGGAGTAGATGGAAACTTGAGGAACTATCAATAAGATCGAAAGTCGTTGGTAGTAACTTAGGTTGGGAGCCCCTTCAAGACATCTTATTAAACGCAGGCCGTCAAACAGGCTCAGCCTGTTGTGAGGTTGCTGAGCAATTTAAAGTATGAAATAGGACATGTGAACCCCAGATGCCTAAAACTTCACCAAATTTGATCTTCTCCTTCTCATTACTTCTTATTCTTGCTTCATTTAAGTTTTAATTAGCATTCACCCAAATTTCCACTTCTGATTAATTGCTTCAAGCCTAATTTGTCTAAATTAAGGAGTAACAGGCTCATCCCAGTCCCTATGGATATGAGCTTGACAAAGTACTACAACTACCCTGTGTACTTGCAAGAACCATTTGTGACAGTAGACACGACATCAAGTTTTTGGCGCCGTTGCCGAGGACTAGCGCTTGATTCTATTGCTTTTTATTTTTTTGATTTATCAAGCTTTTTATATTTTACCCCTTTTCTTTTTCCAAGTTCGAAATTTTTAGGTGGTGTATGCCCTAGACCAGGAGCAAGCAGCCAGCTCTAATCTTCCACCAGGAAATCGAAAAGACAACCCACCAGATTCGCAAGAAAAACAAGCAAAGGCAACAAAACATGGCAGACAGACCCAATGACGAGCGCAACAGGGCATTGAACAGGCTCAGCCTGTTCAAACCACATCCCTATGTCCCAACTCCTACAACCACCAACCACCATCATCCACAATAGTATAGCCATTCCAGATGTAGATGCTCTATATGAGATCCACACCAACTTGCTGAGCATGCTGAAGAGGCGTACTTTTGGAGGGACACCCTCTGAAGACCCAAACTCGCACTTGCAAAACTTCCTGCGAGTGTGCAGTACAGTGAACATAGCAGGGATGACCAAGGAGTAGCTGGACATGAGTGTGTTCCCATTCTCACTCAGAGATGCAGCATTCGAATGGCTCAACAACCATGAAACAGGCCATTTCACTAACTGGGACAACCTAGTCAGAGCTTTCTTGAAAGAATACCATCCATCAAGCAAGGCTGCAAGTTTAAGGCATCAGCTTATTGGTTTCTCCTAGCGCTATGATGAGTCAATTCGAGATGCTTGGGAACACTTCAAGGGACTAGTAAGAAGATGCCCAAACCAACGAATTGATGAGGCCGTGAAGCTTGAGCAGTTCTATTGCAGCCTATGTGATGAGGACCAGAACACCTTGGACAAGATGGCCAATGGTGCATTCCTAGATAAGGACTACAATGATGGAGTCGTCATTCGTGAAGCCTTGTCCAAAAGAAAGACCCAAGTCAGAGGAGTCAAATCCTTCAAAATAATTGGTGTACACAGAGTAACCAAGCTAGAGGCAGAGATAGAAGCCCTCAGAAAGCAACTAGGGGCTGCTCAAATCAAGATAGCCTCAGCCACAGTCCCACACAGTGAAGGGTGTGGAGGACCTTACGGTACATCCAGTTGCCCACTCTTTGCCGAATGTGATTCTGAACAAGATCATTGCATCAAGCAGAAGCAGGGCCCGTACGGAAACACTTACAATCCATCCTGGAGGAACCACCCAAACTTCTCTTGGAAGGGACCAACCGAAGAGAGGATTCCACAACAGGCCCAGTACCAGAGACAAAACCAGGGAAGGCAGCCATAGTACCAAAGGCAGAATCAAGGAGGACAACAAGGCAACAACACCGACATGATGACCATGTTGCAATCCATCCTGGAGAAACAGAACAAATTAAGAGAGGAGATCAGCCAACTCAAATCCCACAACAGAATCCTCGAAAATCAAATTGCCCAACAAGCTACCATGTCCACTAGTCAACACGGAGCTCTTCCAGGTAAACCAATAGAAAATCCAAGGAATGAGCATGTCAAGGCAGTTACACTTTGCAATGGGAAGGAGTTTAAGGAAACAATGCCAAAACCGCCTCAGGCTGTGAAGCAACAAGCATCGACATCTAGTTCTGGACAGACAGTGCAGGCACAATCTGAGCCTGTGACTGAGGCTGTGAGCATAAAAAGAGCTGAGAAATAACCTCAGACTGTTCTACTTTATCAACCTCCTCTCCCATACCCAGAAGTATACCATAAATATAAGCTGGAGAAGTGATTCTAATGTGCCTTTCAGTGAAGTGGTTACATAGATGCCTTCATATGCAAAATTCCTGAAGGGTATTCTGACGAAGAAGAGAACTATTAATGACATTGAGACTGTAGCCATGACAGTCCAGGGAAGTGCTCTCATTTAACACCATCCACCCAGAAAATGCTCAGACCCTAGAAGCTTCACAGTGCCTTGCAACATCGAAGACAAGAAAATTGAAGGAGCCTTATGTGACCTAGGAGCCATTGTTAGCCTATTACCACTCTCCATCATTCAGAATTTGAATCTTGGAGATATCAAGCCCACAAGGATGACCATTTAGCTTGCTGATCGCTTATTTGTATATCCTGTGGGGGTGTTGGAGGATGTTCCAGTCAAGGTTGGCAATTTCTTCATCCCTGTAGACTTTGTAATGATGAATATGACGGAGGATGAGAAGACACCCATCATTCTGGGACGTCCATTCTTAGCCACTACAGGAGCCATGATCGACTGTACCATTGGGACATTGACACTACGACTTGGAGAAGAAACAGTAGAGTTCAATGTCTAGAAGGCATAGAGGAATGAGTTTGGAGCAGGACAGTGTTACATAGTTGATGCTGTGCCAGACCCTGTTGATGTGCTAGTCAAGGCATCCCAACTCATGGAGACACATGAGGATGAGCTGCTGGGTTGCTTAGTCAATGGGCTCATTGAAGGAGATAAAACGGCCCTGAAGGAGGTAGCAAAATTTCTGGCAGAAGAAACAGAGCCAGAAATTGACGCACAGGCCCATGCTGCAGAACAACAGATTGATGCTATTACTAAGCCTATTACTGATGCTGTTTCAGAGCCTGTTACAGTTCCCGCCGAACCAGAACTTGCAAAAGAGGCACCAAGGGTAGAAATGAAACCTCTACCACTTAACCTCAGGTATATTTACTTAGACCCTGAAGCTTCTTCATTTCCCATTATTATTGGAGCTGACCTTTCACAGGAGGAAGAAGAAAAAGTAAGCACTATAGTCAACAAGCACAGAAGGGCAATAGGCTACACCATTGATGATCTCACAAGTATCAGCCCTAACCTCTGCATGCATCGAATTCTTTTAGAAGAAGGCACTAAACCCATAATATAACCACAAAGAAGGTTGAATGAAAACATGAAAGAAGTGGTTAAAAAGGAAATCTTGAAACTGCTAGATGCTGGGATCATATATCCAATTTCAGATAGTCCTTGGGTTAGTGCCGTGCATGTAGTTCCTAAGAAGGGGGGAATGACAGTTGTAAAAAATGAAAAAGAGGAACTCATACTAACTAGGACTGTCACGGGTTGGAGAATGTGCATAGACTATAGGTAGCTCAACAAGGCTACTAGGAAGGATCATTTCCCTTTGCCATTCATTGACCAAATGTTAGAAAGACTTGCCAAACACACACATTTTTGCTATTTGGATGGGTATTCTGGATTCTTTAAGATTCCAATCCACCCAAGTGATCAGGAAAAAACCACATTTACATGCCCTTATGGAACATTTGCATATAGGCGCATGCCATTTGGTTTGTGCAACGCCCCTGCCACTTTTCAACGTTGCATGATGGCCATATTCCATGACCTGATCGAGCACATAATGGAGGTATTCATGGATGATTTGTCTATTTATGGCACTTCTTTCAATTTTTGTTTGGCTAACCTTGAAACAGTGCTAGCACGGTGTGAGGCTGTTAACCTTGTTCTTAATTGGGAAAAGTGCAATTTCATGGTAACAGTAGGTATTGTTCTAGGACACAAAATCTCAGGACGTGGCATTCAGGTAGACCAAGCCAAAATTGATATAATTAAAAAACTTCCACCTCCAAATTCTGTTAAGGCAATTTGAGCTTTCCTTGGCCATGTAGGTTTTTATAGGTGCTTTATTAAGGACTTCTCAAAGATTGCAAAACCTTTGACGAATCTCCTTAGTAAGAATGCCGAATTTGTATTTGATGAATCTTGTTTAGATGCTTTCTACAGGATCAAAACCGCATTGACCACAGCCCCAATCATTCAGCCCCCAGACTAGACCCAACCTTTTGAGATCATGTGTGATGCCAGTGACCATGCTGTAGGGGTTGTACTAGGACAAAGGAAGGACAACAAGCTTCATGCCATCTACTATGCCAGCCGTACTCTGGATGATACACAAGTCAATTATGCCACAACTGAAAAGGAACTCTTAATAGTGGTCTTTGCCATTGGAAAATTTTGAGCATACTTGCTGGGTTCCAAGGTCATCATACACACTGACCACTCAGCCCTGAAATACTTGTTGACAAAGAAGGAAACCAAGCCAAGACTTCTGAGGTGGATCCTCCAACTCTAGGAGTTTGACTTGGAAATTCGGGACAAGAAGGGTACAAGAAATATAGTAGCTGACCACCTATCCAGAATGCCCCTAGAGCACATGCCAAGAGAGGACATGCCCATTGATGACCATCTTCCAGATGACAGCCTCATCACGACCATTCACAGTGTCACTTACAGGCTCATGCTGTGGTATGCACAAATTGTTAACTTCTTAGCCTGTGGAGCCCTTCCACCTGACTTGAGTTATTCTCAGAGAAAGAAGTTCTTCTCTGACATGAAGAACTACCTCTGGGATGAGCCCTTACTGCTCAAAAGGTGTGGAGATGGAATAATTAGGAGATGCATTCCTGAAGAAGAGGTGGCACAAGTCCTGCACAGTTGCCATAAGGCTCAGTATAGAGGACACCATGGCGCAACCAGGACTGCCTCCAAGGTCTTACAAGCTGGCCTATATTGGCCTACTTTGTTCAAGGATGTGCGCAATTGGGTGGTAGCTTGCAAGGAATGCCAGAGGACAGGGAACATCTCCAGAAGGCAAGAAATGCCACAACAGGCCATTCTTGAGGTGGAGCTGTTTGATGTTTATGGGATTGATTTCATGGCCCCACTCCCAAGTTCATACAGGAATAACTACATCCTGGTGGCCGTTGATTATGTTTCCAAATGGGTTGAGGCTGTGGCCTCTCCGACAAATGATGCCACGGTAGTGATACGGTTCCTGAAGAAAAATATCTTCACTCAATTTGGTACCCCAAGAGCCCTAATCAGTGATGGAGGTGGCCATTTTTGTAACAGATAGTTTGAAGCTCTACTAAGGAAGTATGGAATCTGACACAAGGTGGCCACTCCCTACCATCCTCAAACAAGTGGCCAAGTCGAGGTAACAAATAGAGAGATCAAGCAAATTTTAGAGAAGACTGTGGGACCATCACGTAAGGATTGGGCGGTGAAACTTGAAGATGCTCTTTGGGCATACCACATAGCCTACAAGGCACCCATTGGCACCACTCCATACCGCCTCGTCTTTGGGAAAGCTTGCCACCTACCTGTGGAACTTAAGCACAAGGCGTATTGGGCCATTAAGCCTCTAAACTTTTATACACAGGCTGTGGGAGAGCAGAGGCTATTGCAGCTCAATGAATTGGACGAGCTAAGGCTGGAAGCATATGAGAATGCCAAGCTATACAAGGAAAAGACAAAGAAGTGGCTTGACAGCAGGATCCAGCCCAAGAAATTCAAAGAAGGAGACCAAGTCCTTCTTTACAACTCTCGCTTGAAGCCATTCCCAGGAAAGCTTCAATCAAGATGGTCTGGACCTTTCACTGTGTCACACTATTACCCACATTGAGCTGTTGAAATCTACAATGAGCAGACACATCTATTCAAAGTCAATGGACACAGGCTGAAACTGTATCACACAAGGACCAGCGAGTATCAGGAGACTCAATTGCTCCAAGATCCACCTCCCAACTAGCATAACGGGGAAGTGTCTAGCTAAAAGACGTAAAAGAAGCACGCACTTGGGCAAAACTCAAGTGTGGTAATGTTCAATTTTTGTTTCCTTTACTTTCTTTCAGTTTGTTTGTTTTTCCTTTTGTGTGTTTTCTTTTATTTTTACTAGATGCTGCAATTCAAGGAAAGAAATCATCAAGTCATAAATTCGCCAGGGAAGTTCTTCTATACCCTTTTTAAATAGCTAGCTTCAATAATTTTTGCGAAAAGGAGTACTTTGATGCTACACAGGCTCGCCACAGCCTCATCACAGGCTGAGCCTGTGTCGAACTTCCATCGTAATCTAACCCCTCATATAGACGATTTCTCACACTTAGAGGATATTAAGCTATAGGAGGCCTCGAACAGAATGCTAGAGTTAGCGTTTCGTTGAATATAGGAAACAATTCTCTCCTTGTACAAAATGTCACTACCAAGGAACAGCCTGAGGCCCTGTAGTCACAAACAGGCTCGGCCTGTTTTGGCTACAGTACCCAGCGCAAAAAGAGGAACCGGAAAGATTTGTCTCACGCGTCATAAAATCTGCCCAACATAATTATGCCCCCTTTACCCACGTGTCATTCATGCGAATGGACACCAGCCAAACTCTGAAAAAGGGGGCACACACTTTTATGAATGGGCGACAACAATCATTACTCAGCAGACTTAACCCTTCATTTTTTCACTGCATCACTAATTGTTGCACCTGTTCGTTAGCGTTAAAAGAAAACCCCTGCACTTGCCCTTTGCACTTCATCTTCTTCCTGTCGCCTACCCACTGGTGCGAACCCTAAAAATACAAAATTCCTCCCTTCACCATAATGGCTGGCGGCAAAAACACCCCACCCACAACCCCTCCTTCTTCCTCAACCCAACCTAACCCTAACCCTAACTCGCCAACCCTCAACACCACAGGCACCTACACCATCACCCGTCCCCTATTCCAAACCATCCAACGAAACCTACCCATCGATCCACCGCCACTGTAACCCCTCCCCGTCACCCCCACACCCCAACTACACCCAGACATCCCTCCTCTCCACATCCTCATTAGCGAGTTCGCTCGCCTTTACACACCAGAAGAGACCCAACCCCCACCCCTCCTCGCCCTGCCTGCACCACCCACAGACACCACAACCACCACACCCGACACCACTGACACTACAACATTCACCATACAAACAACCCCACTTACCCATTACACGCGCCACCCTCGTACCCAAATCACAAGTCCCGGCGGCGGGATAGACCTAAACGTAGACCCCCTCCCGAAATTGACACCACCACCACCACTGAAGTGCGCCCCAAAAAGCACATCGCCGTCCCTGAATCGAAAATCATAGATATGACGGTGGAAACTCCTCCTCAATCATCCATCGCCACCCCTAACATACCAACAACCTCAATCCAACCCACCAAACACCCTCGCACCTGCTCCACCACCTCTAAATTTAAAATCGCTGCTACAGCCAGCACATCAACACCAACCCCCACAACAACAAATAACGAGGGACGATCTAAACGCAACCAGGATCGCCCTTGAGATTCCAGTACCCCACCCCCTAGCGCGGAAGATGAAGAAGAGGAACAGAGGGAAGGCAGGGAAGAATAAATAGGCTAGCAGGAAGAAGAACAGGAGGAACAAGAGGCCGCCATCCAGCCTTTCATTTTTCGGGCAGTGAGTGTCGACCACAGACGGGCATGGACACGAGCACAATCTCAGATTATGCTTGTCAATAGATGGCTAGATATGAATGCCCTACGGCACATCGGCCTCCAGAACAACATCAGGCAGTTGCTTCAACCAATTGGGTGGTTAAACTTTGCCAAACAGGGAGAGAACACTAACGAGGATCTCACCCGAGAGTTCTACTCTTCCCTTTTCTATCAGCCACCCACACCGCGCCAAGATGGCATCGCCCAATTTGGGTTGGGAAACGAGAATCGGGTTCTCACAGTTACCCAGTTCAACGCCATTTTTGGCCTAAGAAACGATGGACACCAGGAGAGGCCTGACAACTTTGACACTGAGACGTTCTGGAGGGAAATTTCAAACACACCAGGCTACAACTCCTCCTCCAGCAGCGCCACATCTTTCCACCGTCGCAACCTTCGAATTATTCAGCATTTCCTAGCGCACAACATATATGATAAGAACTGGAGCCGCCTCACAGTACAAACCGAGGAGCTTTTCATTCTTTACTGTATGGTTCACCGATAGCCCCTTAACATAGGTTGTTTTGTTCTCCGCTGATTCTACACACAACATCAGGCACAGTACCTTCCAGGTGCGGGAATAATTACAGCATTAGCACGCCACTATGGCCTTCCCCTCAACCAATTCCAAGAAGTTAAAGGCACAGTTTGGATCGATGGCACCATTCTCAACCGCCTCAATCTTCCCCTACCACAGCCTCAGGAACAGGCTGAGGAAGAGGATGTAGAACAAGCAGGGGAACAGTCTGAGGAATAGGCTGTGGAAGTGGAAGCCGCATAGGGGAAGCCACAGCCTCAGGGATAGGCCCAGCACAATCCAGACCAGCAGCAGCCACAAGGCATCCCTCCAGCAGCCTAACAGCCTCAGGGACACTCCCAGACTGTCACCCGAGATCAACTACTAGGTATCAAGGAGCAGATGCAGGATTGAATTGGCCAACAAATCATTCCAATCCTTCAGAACCAAAACTGCCTTCAAGACGCTCTCAATGCTCATGGGGAACGACAGCAGCACCTCGTAGAGAGCATTTCTGCCCAAGAGATCCGCCTCACAGGTTCAATGGGGGAAATGTGCACCAGCATCACTCGAGGCATCACATAATTGAGGAGGAATGGGGAGACACAGGCCCGTGTCATGAGGGACTTCCACAACCAATACACAGGCCAGCAAGTACAATTGACCGAAACCCTTACCAACCTCCTCAACATGGCAAGGGCATTGACTAGGACACTGCAGGCTCCACCATAGCCACCATCCGGGAAGAAATGGCCCAGGAACTAACTTTCCCCCGATCCTGCAGCACATTATAACGTAGTCTAGGATAACTCAACCCCACTACACATAGCTTGACTTTCAGTTTGGGGTATTTTTGTGTCATTATAGCTTGGACTAGCACTTTTATCTTTTGTTTTTCTTTTCGGCAGTGTGTTTCTTTTGTGTGTGTGACTTTGTTACTACACCCTGTTTTTGTTTTGTTTCTGCAGTGAGGACACAACAAGATTTTCAGTTTGGGGTATTTCAGGATGCAACTATGCTATGTACTTTCCAGTGTTCATGTAATGCAATTTCAATTTTTATCTATTTTCACTTTGTTTCTCCCAATGTGAGCCTGCCCTTATATTTATGCACTCTTTCTTGTTCCATTCAATTCTGCTCAAGACTCTAATCTCGTAACTTGTCTTATTCTTCCAAAGCAAGCAAGAGCAAGAATAATCAAGCAACTGCATTCTATGAATTCTGTCAAAGGAAAGATCCTGCTAAAGAATTTTCTAAATGAAACAGGCTCAATCTGTTTACCTTAGAACAAGCCCTTACCTTTGTCAAGGCAAAATCTCAAGCAAAGTCTACAAGCAAGGAAAGGATCTAGGCCATCTTTGGCACAACTACAGACCACACAGAACCACACCCCTCTCATCAAACCCTTGCAACCCTTTTTAAGCCAATCAAGATGGCCCCCATTTCATTCAATTACCCTGGAAAGTCCACCCTCAACCATCTGCAGCCATAAGCAGGGGCCATCAATGTCTAAGGGCACAAACTCCTTCAAACAACCTCACCTTGTCAATGAGCCTGTGAGTAAGATTTGATCAAAATTAGTAAAAGAGATGACCCATACTCAGCCAGTGCAAAAATCAGAATGCCGCCAGATGCACGAACTCCATCCTTCCCTTGAAAAAAAAAAAAGAAAAAGAAACATATAGGAAGAAAAAAAAAGAAAAGAAAAAAAGCAAAAATAAAGAAAGGGAGGAAGGACATGGGCAACATCTGGAAAATCATACTCCACCAAGAAACACAAATCCAATTCATCTATTGGAGTCAGTGGTTACATCAAGAATGGCTGAAGTATTGGGACACAGTTACAGAATAGCGTGAGACCACAGAAAATACATGGTCAAATAGCCTCTACATTCTCTCATGCTGTTCATGAACAAAATCAAAAGAAATCGAGTTCACAAGCCATCGACCTTTGCAAAAACCATCCACCTTTCTCTAACAACCCTCACCCAGTCTCAATACAACATGAATAAAGTCCTAGTAATCCTAGCTTGATGACTTATGCACATTAGTGGAGACAAGAGGTAATGGGTCTGCATATGAGGTATTGTTTTTCACTTTTCAATCTTTAACTAAATCTCTCAAATAACAGAAGGAATGGAGGCCAGTTGTGTAATTATTCCTGTGATTTTTATGATAGAAACTACTGACAAGGAATTTGGTTGGAGTCGAATGCAGTTTTGAAGAAAAATAAGAGGATGCCTGAATTAGGACATCACAAGGGAGAAACCTAGTGAAAATTTGATGCATTGAAATTGTCTTTTCTTCCTTTCAAATTCATGCCTTCTTTTCTTTTCTATTTGCTTAAGGGCAAGAAAAGTCTTCAGTTTGGGGTATTTTGATGCACATGAAACATGCATAGTTTTAGGCATGATTTTAGATATATTTGCTCTCAATCCATCATGACTATATGCCTTACTTTGTATTATTTTATCATATTCCCCTAAATCCCATCCCTTACTGTATGATTAGTGATTCCAGGTGCATTTTGAAAGATTTTGGAGATTTTATTGGAGAATTCAAAGAAACAGCCTTGGGCACAGCATGAGCCTGTTCCGGGCCTGTTGTTCATTGCAGAATCGGTAGAAACCCACGAATCCCCCTCTAATCACAAGATTTCCACTGGATTTCACCACCTTTGCCTTGATCCACAAAGCCATCATGCCACCACATCAATCGTAAGAGGAGCTGAATTCAATTGTAAAGAAGAATGGAAGAGATTGCGCACAGGCCCAGCACAGGCTTAGCCTGTGGAATCTGTAGATGACCAAAAACGTGAAGAAAAGAATATAAAACTCAGCCACTTGCAGAGCTTCACCACTTGCAAAACTTTCAACTCTACAATTATAACCTGAGCGTTTCAGAAGACTTTAGGCACAGAAAAGAGGGGATAAGCACCCAAGGAATATTACAATTAAAGAATCATTATCCACCCCTTAAGTCTTCTAAAATCTGCAAATTTGCAGAATTCACCCTATCGGCACACCTCCCATGGTACCTTATCTCGAGGAGCAAGATGGGCAACTGAATTTCAACTTGCCCAAATTCCATACCTACCAGCACGTGGGAGAAGAGAGAAGAGGAGAATCTGCGCCTATAAAAGAGAAGAAGAAAGAAAGAACTAGACATCGAAGACACCATCGATCAAACACCCATATTTGCAAAAGTTTTGGAACAAAGGGTTCAAGTGGAAACACGATTCTGCAGCCTTTTCTGGGCAGAAATCGTGTTGTCCCTAACCTCTAGATTTGTTCCAATCCTTATGCCAACCCTTATCCCCATTGATTTTGTAATTTTGATTATGAACTAAACAACCCCTCTTAGGTTGAAGGAGTGAAGCATGTCTCTGTTCTTACTGCATTAAATTGCTCTTCTTATGTTTTTAACCCGATTTTCTTATTTGGTTGTTACAAACTTGCTCCATATTTGAGTCTTGATCAAACCCATGCATGATTATAGGTAGCTAGGTGAAGGACCGAAAGGAGAAACCATAGTTGCTGGAATAACAACAACCAACCCTTAGCTCTTAGTTTTGAAAGAAGTTAGGAACTAATTGGGGAATTAGCCTCAACACCAAATCTTAATCCCCTTGGTTTGACCGATGCGAAAGAATTAGGATGAGTGAGATTCTTGGGAGGAACCTGTGAGTGAAAACAAGTGGGTTCAGTATAGGTTGAGAGCGCCCGCAAGAACCAACCTTATAATCGATTTGTGTTGTCCACAGGCTCAACCACTAGTTGAGCCTCTGGCAGCATAGTCGAAGAGATAACACCAATTTATTCTGATTCTTAATTGACTTTTGAGAAGCCTATTCTAAATCAAGTAGCAGTTTGGTGAAGGACCGAAAGGAGAAGCCAAGCGCGCTAGACAAAAAATAGTTAGCCTTCACTCCCTAGCCGTTGGAAAGAAGATAGGGAGAGACTGTGGGTAACCTGCACCGACACTAAACTTCACCTTCAAGTGGACGTCTATTCTAGTGACAAGAGGTAGTTGGAAACTTGAGGAACTATCAATAAGATCGAAAGCCGTTGGTAGTAACTTAGGTTGGGACCCCCTTCATGACATCTTATTAAACGCAGGCCGTCAAACTGGCTCAGCCTGTTGTGAGGCTGTTGAGCAATTTAAAGCATGAAGCAGGAGATGTGAACCCCGGATGCCTAAGACTTCACCAAATTTGTTCTTTTCCTACTCATTAGTTCTTATTCTTGCTTGATTTAAGTTTTAATTAGCATTCACCGAAATTTTCACTTCTGATTAATTGCTTCAAGCCTAATTTGTCTAAATTAAGGAGTAAGAGGCTCATCCAGTCCCTGTGGATATGACCTTGATAAAGTACTACAACTATCCTGTGCACTTGCAGGAACCATTTGTGACAGTAGACACGACATCACAAATCATTCTTGCCATCAACATCACCATCAGAAATTGGAATCCCGATAGGGATTTCATCAACCTTCTCCGCATCCTCGTCCTTCTCAGCATCAACAATGCCTTGTAGCTCTCCAGATTTGGCTTTTTCATCAGCCAAACTCTGTCTATTAGGACTCACAGGTTTGGCTCGTGCAACAGCCAAATCATCTTTGTTTGCATCTTTAGAATTTTCTTTCAGATCACTTATAACTCCTCCTAATTTCTTAATCTTTTCAGCAAAGAATTCTTCAGGATCATGTCCAGGAGGGGGCACCAACGTCCTCACAAACCCAGCAAGAACATCACGTTTGGTTTTTATGGAACTAGAATCTTCACCAACAGAAACAGTTTTATCCAAAGATTTGGTCTTTTCACCAGATTCGACGCATTTCTCAACACTTACAACAACACCATCAACAGAAATATTTCTAGCATCTGATTGTGTCTCAACAGAACCTAGCATGGTTTTCTCGGCAACACAGACTTTCCCTTTTTTATGATGACAAACATGCTGTGTTGATTCCTACAAAACAAAAGTTAAATCGCATTTAACACATGTATATAAACTCCCCCTATTTCATTACTTTTCTGCATAATAAATTCTATATACTATGATAGCAGCATTAATCCATCCATTCAGTACACATACTTTCTCCCCCATTTTCACTCCCATTTTCAAACATATAACACATCATCTGCTTCTCCCATGATATATCCATTTAGAAAAGCACTCTTGACATCCATCTAATAGAGTTTAAAAGATTTAAAAGATGCAAATGCAAGCAACATGCAAATAGATTCAAGTTTAGCTACTGGTTCAAAGGTCTCATCATAATCAATACCTTCATCTTGATTGTACCCTTGTGCTACTAATCGAGCTTTGTTCCTTACCACAGTTCCTGATTCGTCGAGCTTGTTCCTCAAGACCCATTTGGTTCCAGTGACAGGATGCTCTTTTGTTCTTGCAACAAGCTCCCACACACTATTCCTCTCGAACTGATTAAGCACTTCTTGCCATCACCCATTTTTCATCAAGTATGGCATCATTGGAATTTTTAAGCTCAATTTGTGATAAAAAGGCAAGATGTTAATTAATATTTTGCAATTTGGAGCTGGTTGTTACTCCTCTTCTAGGATCACCCGATATAGCCTCAGTTGAGTGTCCTCTTGGTGCATGAACCTCAGAGTTTCTCAACTGTGAGCTTGAGCCAGATTCCAGAATATTTGGCTGCTGAACATTTGGCTCGGGAGAAGCCAAATGTTGTTGAGTCTCAATTGGATCAGGAAGTTGCTCATCTTTTGTCTTATCAACATCAATAACCTGTGGCTGATTCTCAAGGGTAAACTCAAATTCTGTATCATCACTAAGATCATTCAAGTTAATCTCATCAAGTACCACATGCATGGATTCTTCAACAACCATAGTTCTATTGTAATATGCCCTATAGGCTTTACTATTCAATGAATAACCAAGGAATATACCATCATCAGACTTATCTTGAAACTTATCAAGATTATCGTTTGTATTCGAGATGTAATACTTGGAGCCAAATGTGCAAAAATATGCAATATTTGGTTTTCTGTCATGCCAAATCTCATATGGTGTCTTTTCAATTAATGGACGTAAAGAGGCTCTATTTAAAACATAGCATGCTGTGTTCACACCCTTAGCCCAGAAATAGGCAGGTAACATATACTCATTAAGCATAGTTCTAGCCATCTCTTACAAGGTTCGATTCTTCCTTTCCACAGTTCTATTTTTTTGAGGTGTTATAGGAGTCGAAAACGTGTGTTCAATGCCACTTTGTTCACAGAAGTGTTTGAAGGTAGAGTTATCAAATTCCCCTCCATGATCACTTCTAATTTTAGAAATCTTATACCCTTTTTCATTTTGTAGCCTCCTAACAAGTGAATCAAATTCTTGACATGCATGATCTTTTCGTGGAAGGAAAAGAACCCATGTAAATCTAGAATAATCATCTGCTATAACAAATGCATACTTTTTACCACCAAGACACAGTTCTCATAGGACCAAATAGATCAATATGCTGGAGTTCAAGAGGTCGAGAAGTCGATACCATATGTTTTGGCTTAAAGAACTCTTGATTTGTTTACCAAGCTGACTTGCACGACGTTTGGTTTCTGCTTCAAACTTTAGCTTTGGCAGACCATCGACCAAATCTTTCTTTGACAAAATTGAGATAAGTTCAAGATTTCAATGCCCTAGCCTCCTGTGCCATAGAGTTGGAGTATCTATTCTAGCACTAAAGCACTTGAGCTCAGGATTAGTAAAATCATTTAAACATATAGAGTGTAAATTACCAATCCTTTTTCCAACAAATAAGACATTCTCATCATCAACTCTTCTTACAAGGCATCTTGATGATTCAAAAGTAACTCTGAATCCTTTGCACAAAGCTGACTAATACTAAGCAAATTGTACTTAAGATTATCACAAGAAGCACATGCTCAATAGTTGGATTAGCACCAATCTTACCAATACCAAGGATTTTTCCTATTGAGCTATCACCAAATGTAACATTACCTGGGTGTTTTGAGAGAAGGGATGTAAGTTTTGATGGGTCACTTGTCATTTGTCTTGAACAACCGCTGCCCAGAACCCATTCACCCCTTGCATCCTGTCAAATGATCAAGTTTTAGGTGCCCAAACCAACTTGGGTCCTTTAGGGTTAGATTTGGCTCCTTTCGGAATCCAAATATTTTGGCATGGTTGCTTCTCTTCCTATGAAAGCATGATCTGATTGTATGGCCAATATTTCCACAGTAATAGCATATGATATCAGACCGATGTGTGTGCTCATGATACCTTTCCGTATGATGTTCATGATATCTAGGTCTGTATGGTATTCTTGATTCAGCTTTGACAAACTTAACTGGCAGATTTGGCATGTTAAAAACCATATGTGTCGCACCTATTCTACTTTTGTCTAGTGAATGCCTTTGTTGCCCTAGCAGCATATTCAAGCTATCTCTTCCTTTTGTAAACTTATCTAAGGAGCATTTTAGATCCTCTATTTCAGCCTTAAAAGCATCATTATTTTGGATCATCTTTTCACAATTTCTCAAATTGCTTGCTAACTTTTTCTCAAGATCATTATATGCATTTTGAGCAGCAAGTTTTTCTTTTTTTAAAGACCCACAAATAGACAAGCTTTCAGCATGTGCACGCTCAAGAGTCTCATATGCAGTTTTGTGAGATGCATTATCAAATTCAAGCACATCAATATGTTTCTTATATGACATATTTTTCTTAAGTGCTTGTTCACACTTATCGTGCAATTGTTCAAATGAATCTTGTAGTTCATCAAAAGTGTAATCAAGAGAATCATTTACCTCAGTATCTTCTCGAGCCATCAAGCATAGATTTACTACTTCATTAGAGTCAAAGTCGCTTGATGAGTTGAAATCATCCCATGCTAGCTTTCTTCTATTTATTCCTAGGGAAATCAGATTTGGCTTTTTGATGTGGACATTCTGACTTGATATGGCGTGGACGATTGCAGACAAATCACACTAGTGAGTCTTTCTTTTGTTCAGTCAATTTGGCACCTTGGAAACCCTTTCCTTTCATTTGCCTTCTCTTTTGAAGAAATTTGAGAAACTTCCTGGTGATTAGTGCCATATCCACATCGTTGTACTCATCACTGGAACCTTCGTCCACCTTCAGAGCCAATTCTTTCTTCTTTGGTTCTTTTGGTTCCAGTTTAGAACCATGAACTATAAGCTTGCCAATAAGCTTATCATAAGTAAGAGTGTTCAGATTCTGAGCTTCATCAATAGCTGTGACTTTTGGCTCCCACTCCTTAGGTAGAGATCTAAGGATTTTTGCCACTTTATCTCTATGAGTGACGGGTCTACCAAATAAGGCTAACCCATTGCAAAGAATGGTGAAGCGTGTATCCATTTCTTGCATAGTTTCTCTAGCAGCCATTTGGAAGAGCTCATAGTCCCTTATTAGAAAATTGAGCCGAGACTCCTTTACTTGGTTAGTTCCTTCGTGTGTGACACAAAGAAGTCTCCATATTTCATAGGCTGTGCTACAAGAGCTAACCCATTGAAACTCACTTTCGCTTATACCACATAGTAGTATATTTGTGGCTTGTGCATCAAGCTTGGCTCTCCTTAGCTCATCTCCAGACTAGAATTGCATGTCTCTTTGAGGTCTGGCATAGGGACTCTAAATAATATTCCACTTCTCAAGATCGTTCCCTTCAAGGAAGATCGTCATTCTGAACTTCCAGTAACCAAAGTTTACTCCATTAAAGTATGGAGCTTTGTTGACACTTGTACCTTTATAAGCCATGATATTTTTCTCTGGAGATTAATCCACTAGACTGAGAACGCAACTCCGCTACCAATTGTTGGCCCAAAAAAGGCTAAGAAGGGGGGGGAGAGAGAGGGAGGGGGGTTGGGGTGTTGAATTAGCTTTTCCTTTTTTTTCAGATTTTCTGAGATTTGGCTCAACACAGAGGCCAAATGTAAAACAAAATGGAAATGCAAAGATGAAGATAGAAAAGCAAAGAACACAAGCAATTTATAGTGGTTCTCCACTCAGGAGTACATCGACTACCTAAAGGTCCTCCCTTTAGGATTTCTAACTATCCACTATCTTGGCTTGTGCAGGCGAGCCAAATAACCTATAGTACACAAGTTTTTGCGGGCTGAACTTGAAAAAGCTAACCCAAAGCTGAATCTAGCTTTGTCTACCAACAAGATTAACCCCTAATCCTGATGATTACAACCTCTCAATGATCAAAGCTTCAAGAGTGACTCACTCAAGAAGTTACACAAATTCGCACAAAGATATTCTCACAAGGTATGCTCTTTTTCACAACTTAGAATCACTCGAATGGCTAGGTTGATTTGCTGTGAGGCTTAAATCCTTTATTTATAGATTCTATGGATGGGGAGGAGTGTTTCTCAACGGCTATTAGGCTTCTAGATGGCACACGAGTTGACTTCTTGCTCCATTAATTAAACTGTCCACGTAGATGAGCAAAATCTGAATATTTCTTCGGCAGAAATTATCTTTTTTTAAAAAAATTTCCAAAAATGGAAAGTATGGACCACCAGATCTTCTAGAGGTGAGAGAGGATGTGAGGACCACTTTTCTAATCTTGTTTTGACCCTTGGAGAGCAAGTATAACGGTTAGTGCAATTGTTTTAATGTCAACTACTTTTTATGGACCACTGTTGCAACTTTTGGGACCACAGCACCAACTACCCAGAAAGCGACCTTTTGGTCGATGCGGTGAAGCCAAATGTTCCTTGGTTTGGTTTCTGCGAGAAATCAAATTTTGCTGCCAATACTAAAAACACACAAGGCTGACCAAAATATTTGTCAATCATGAAAATAATATAATGGTCATTGAATAATCATCATAAATATACTAAACTTGATTAATTTTAATTAATTACTTAATTAAGCCCTTAATCACATGTTTAGGCTAACACAACGAAGTCTGCAAAGACCACCAAGAGCCCTTCCTCTAAACCAAAATCTGGCACCAACCCGAAACTCAAACCAAATT
>JAKUCV010004588.1:0-35387 GCA_028386065.3 Turnera subulata
ATATTAAAAATGAGGATCATGAACCTACTAATGAAAGTAGGCGTTGTATGATTGGCCAAAATAAAGAGATATAATTAAAAGGCTGTGTTAGACTCGCTTATGAAGTGAGATATTTTTCGGACCTGTAGTCCGTACACCAGAGTGTGTAAAAATTGATTAGTCGTAGAAACGGGTATTTGTGCGGAAAATATAAATAAGAAATAAAGCACGGTTGCACAAGATTTTACCAGAACGAACTGATTTTAATTATGAGGAGATTTACTCCCCTGTGGTGGATGCAATTATGTTGATAAGTCTGGCATTATATGAAAAGAATTTGAAATGCATCAAGTGAATGCTATTACAGCCTATTTATTAATATGGATCCATAAGTCATGATATATACATGAAGATCCCTGAAGGATCCAAGTTGCCTGAAGCAACTAATTCCCGGGAAATTACAAAATAGAGTTGAACTGATCTTTACATAATTTTAAATCATTTTGAGTATGGATAAACTTATTTATGATTGGAACTCCCAAAGAAGTTTCCAAATACCGTGCTATTAGACTGGTCCTGGAGTATCCTGTCTAAGTGCAATATGTATTGCTTGTAACATAAAGCCTGAAGCTTTTGATTTAAGCCTATCGGCATTATATGTATTTGCTCTTGTCTTCGGGGAATAACAAATGTGTAATCCAGTAAACCCGAAAGAGAGTAAAGCTGATTTTGCAGATGTAGATCCCTTATTCAGTCCACATAAAGCAGAGACGGACATCAACCACAACTTTACACATGATATTGAAATATCATCGGGGCTACAAAAGCAAGATGGCAAGATAGACTCTCCAACGACAAAATTATGAAGATTATGCTACCAACTCTGTCCAATTGAAGATATGATCAGACAAAGTACATGTCACCAGAAGCTGACAAGGACGATTGGTATGCAACGATATCAGGAAATCTATGGAGGCCAAAATGAGGGGGAGAAGAATACGCACTGCACTCTTTTTTCCTTCACCAAGTTTTTATCCCACTGGGTTTTTCTTGGTAAGGTTTTTAATGAGACAGTTGTCCCAAAAAGCATATTCTACCCAATGTACAAACAGCATTCAAGGGGGAGTGTTATAAAATAAAGTATAATACAGTATGAATACTATTTGTACATACCTCATTTACATATATATATGTGTGTATATAAGAAGAAATGTGAATGAAAAATGGTGAACTGGGTCATTACCCGTTAACTCCTCCTCCTCTCAAACTTTCTTCTTCTCCTTGATTTCTTTTTCTCCATGAATTCAAAACTCAATTCCAATTGTTCATAACATGTATCTTTTCTTTGGCCATCAAGTTTTAAGATTTTGAAGGAGGCATGGAGATTGTGACCAAAGTGCCCGATTGAAAAAGTTTGAAAATTGAATTGCCAAATTAATTGACAAACAATTAAAAATTGCCACAGTGGAAAGAAAAAAAAAATGGAAAGATGAAGGTCTATGGAAGTAATTAGGCTTGAAAAATTTGATTTTTATTTTTATTAGGAAGAAATTAGAACAGTATAGATTGAATTTTTAGTGGTAGTATTGGTTTTAAATATTTAAATTTTGTATCATTGGAAGATGGGAATTGAAGATTGTAAATTTGTAATCATGAACAGAATTCTTCATGCGCACAAGTTAATTAATTCGTAAGAAGGTCGTCATTAACTAAATATAATAATAGTTTATATTATATTACTGATAAAAATAATTAAGGAGGAGTATGTGAAAAAAATAATTGTTGAGAAGAGAAGAGAAAAGAAAAGGAAAGGAAGGAAAGATGAAAACATGACGTGACGTGTCAGGGTATAATTTTTTGGGCGTCAAAAGTAAGCAAGCACCCATTATCAGAAAAAAAAAAAAAAAAGCACCGCCACCGCCATAGTGTGCAATCCGAGTCCGTGTAGGAATAGAAACAGAGCAGTATATATACACATACACAAATGGACGTCGTCACAAAAAAAACACAAACTCCCTTTTGGAGACGGAAAGAAAGAAAGAAAGAAAGAAAGAAAGAAAGAAACCCTAAAGCCCTCTCTGTTTCTTTCTTGTCGCATTCTTTCTATTTGCTTTCTTCTTTCTCTTTGCTTTCTTCTTTCTCTGTCCCCGCTGGTTGATCAATCGAAACACCATCATCACATCATGGATGTCCTGATGCGAGACAGTAGTAGTAGCAGCAGCACTACCCCACGCTGCTACAGCCAGCCCACCACCCCGAAACAACCGTGCCCCCAAGAACGCCGCCTCCTCTGCAAGTACTGGGCCGAAGGCAGGTGCCGCTTCGGCGACCGGTGCAGGTCCTTGCACTCCTGGCACACCACCGGCGGCGGCTTCTCCATGCTCACGAGGCTCAAAGGCCACAAGAAGCCCGTCTCCGGCATCGCCCTCCCTACTACCGCCGCTCCCGACGCCAAACTCTACACCGGCGCCAGGGATGGCACCGTTAGGGTTTGGGATTGCGCTTCCGGCAAATGCGACAGGGTGGTTAATTTCGGAGTGGAGGTGGGGTCTCTGATCAGGGAGGGGTCATGGGTTTTTGTGGGGATACCCCATGCGGTCAAAGCTTGGAACCTGGGCGCCGGTGGCGGTGCACTTGCCGCCGGGGAAGGGGGTTTTTCTCTGACCGGGCCGGTGGGTCAAGTCTATGCCTTGGCTGTGCACAAGGACCTGCTGTTCGCCGGGGATGGGAGCGGGCAGATTTTGGTGTGGAAGGGCAGCATTGAGGCCACCCCGTTCAGTCATGTGGCCACCCTCCAAGCCCATAATAAGGCTGTTGTTTGCTTGCAAGTGGGCGTTGGCCCCGGAGGGCAGGGGGCGGCCCTGTATTCAGGGTCCATGGACGGGACGGTGAAGGTGTGGGATATGGAGACGCTGGGTTGCAGGCAGAGCTTGAAAGCTCACGACAATGCGGTGATGTCGCTGCTCTGCCTTGGGGATGGGTACCTGGTCTCTGCCTCTCTTGACAACACCCTCAAGGTTTGGGCTTTAACTGCTAAAGATGGCAGCTTTGAGCTCATCCACACCCACGAGGAACAACATGGCATCCTTAAACTCTGTGGGATGCTGGATTCTCATGGCAAGCCCGTCCTCCTCTGTTCCTGCAATGACGATTGCGTCCGCTTGTACGACTTGGAATCCTTCACCTACCGTGCCACAATTTTCTCCCGCAAAGAAATCCGGCAGATTCAGCCCGGTCCTGGTGGCCTCTTCTTCACCGGTGATGCAACCGGTGTCATCGCAGTATGGCAATGGCAGTGATGCAACCGGAGTCATCACAGTATGGCAATGGCTGCCATAACCAATATATATGTATATATCTGTTTTTGAGCATCAATGTATGCACACTTTGTAATTCAATTCATTATTCTTGAATGAAATAGAAANCAACTTTTCTGAACTCTCCCTCGCTCCTTCTTTTCCCTTCAATGAAACTGCAAGTGGCCAAAGAAGTTGTGCAAGCAAATTACAACAGAGCAGAGCAAGTAAAATCACATTTCATAAATTTCAATTCACTTTCCAACTCAAGATTGGAGGAGGGTAATCTCATAAACATAGATGTTTCCCAGTAGTCGTCTCTAACATCCCGAATGAGCCACTCACCTCATAGGATAGTTTGCTGTGCGGGGGGTATATACTTTTCAGCTTCTCAACCAGATCTTTGCTAGAGATTGAATGTGATGTGCATATGTATCTCCCATCCGCAACAGGCCGTCTCATATGCCAAAATCGGTGCTTCAGCAACATCACGCACGTCTGCTATTGATTGAGAAAACAGACTCAATCAATACAGACTCGAGCCCCTCTGCATAAGCATGTCATAGGAAAACAGTAGTTAGCAAATACAACTTCATAGAAAAAGGACATTTAAGATAAACAATCAAAACTAACAATAACATTTCGATTCTGAATCAGGCAGGTTATTACTAGCATGATGTCACAAGCTGCAGATGGGAGACAAAAGAAGGAAATGCTCGGGATTCTTTAAGTTGTTCACCACCCATGAGAAAGGTATCTCCAATTTTGGCTAAAAAACTGCAAGAAGCCTCTTCTAGTTGAGACGAAACTTCTGGCCCCTCCTGCTCTATTATCACTGCCCAAATCTTTGGATGAAACAGTTGGCTCATCTTCACTTTCTACTCTACATGATTCAACATATATTTCGGCAAGAGAGTTTTCAATGCATCATCTAGCGTAAAGCATTTGCCTGCAGAAGAAGAAAAAAGGCAATGTATAATACAGAACGACAATGAAGCAAGTAGCCATATTATCACAGTACATAAATGTAAAGTTCCAGTTCAATGAGATCATAAGAGCATAACCAGAGCAGACAATACAATTTTGGTTAAAAAACTTGGACCCAGACAAACTCAGCATCAGATGCTTAAAATTTCAAGTGTAGAATTCCGGGCACGAACCTCCATAAACGCACAGGGAAAGACATGAATTTATCTATCATATACAACGATCTAGTAGTTGGTAAAGACAGCCACCTTTCAAAAGTTTAAGCAGAACAAGGCTGGTTGCATTGACTGTGGACTGCAGGATTGGTCCCCAAACGAGGGCAGGGCAGAGAGTTACAACATCAACCCCTATTTCTTCTTTTCCCATACTCCAAACCAAAGCCTCACTTCCCGCCAGGGTCTTGGAAAGCCTATACCAGCTCTGGTGAAAATACATGGTAAAAGTGCATATTTATAGCGTACAGATTTTAAAAGTAGAAAAATACCCGAACCTACCAATTTAAGACACAATTGTAGCATGCTTGCCTTAGTTCCCCTGCAGTATTCCTTGTTTGACCAGCAGCTCTCATCCATCACCTGACCTTGGGGCTAGCTTGGGTTCATTAAGACTGCAGCTACAGAGGGAACAACAGCAACTCGCCTGACCTTCGCTTCAGTGCATGCTGCAAGCACATTTTTGGTGCCCTTCACAGCCGGCTCAATCACTTCTTTCTAAGTTCATGATCATGAGGAGGAGGAGGAGGCACGTTTCATAAATCAATAATCATATCAAAACCCAGTAATTCATTTGGAGCATGCTAAGGAATTGTGTTTGTCAGAATTAAGCAAATGCTTGCCTCGGGATTCTCTAAAGTAGAGGAGGGAACGGGACTGGCAACATGGAAGACCCCAATGCATCCTTCAAAGGCAGAGCAAAGGGAATTGTAGTCCAGCAAATCTGCCTTGAAGAGTTTCAGATTTTGGGATGCCTTATCAGGTGTGTTCAAGTGACCACACTTATACTAATTATCCGCTACAGAGGTAGCCAATAATTACACTTTACATGAGAAACCTTCGGGAATAACAGTAATTAATTGGTGGGTGCAATCTTTAAAACTATTTAGCTATGCTAACACATAAACAACATCTTGCAATTATGTGACTAATCCAGTATCTCATATTACAAATGAAACCAAATATAGACCAAAAAAAAAAAACCCGTAGTAGTAAGATTCCTGAATGTGGTTAGCTAAAACAAAAGGGCATAAGGGTTAAATCTAAAAGGACACTGCCCAAAATTTGGGCCCCTATATTTTGTTAATTTGGACTTCTAGAGTGTTTTAACCCAAGGTTGATGAGATGACTTAATTTTGGGCTTAGAATATTTTATAAATTTAAACTAATGAAATATGGATACATACATGAGTTTAGCCCACTAGGAACACATTTCCTGCAGCCCATTTTGGCTCTAATTTTCGTAAAAAATCATAATCAAAATTACTTTTTATGTGAAATGTGAGAAAATGGTAAGAAGGTGTTGAATCTGAGTTGATTAGGATGTATTGATGTTAATTGGAGTGATCTGTAGGAGTGGTAATCAAGAAAGGAGTATATTCTGGTCTAACAACCTTTGATTCACGCGGAAAGATCAATCAGACCAAGAATTAATGAGAATAGGGAGCTTAAAAAGGGAAGAACTCGTAACAGTGAAGAGGGTCGGCCAGTCATCTCAAGGTGACCGCCACTGCGGGCGGTCATGCATCCCTGTTACACAAAAATTCCAAGATTTTCGACCATTAATTCGATCCTACACGTTTTTGGTAGGATTTTCAGCAAGAATCCCTACCATTATGAGGTCCACGACCTCTGTACTTCCAAAACTCTATAAATAAAGCCCTCTTATCCAATTCTAAGAGGGCCAAAAAATTAGAATACATGCACACCCTATAAGCTTAGAAAGATTGGAGAAAATTCTACTTCTCCAAGCCCCCAAACACTTTTCTTTATTGTTATTCTGGCCAAATTAAGATGAGATTAGAAGTAGATCAATGTGAAGTTTAGAGGAGGAAAACTGATGGGTGTGGAGAACAACCCAATAAAGTAAGGAGCTACAGGAGGGTTACAAGGGATAGTCCTTAATCCCTTTATTTTTTTTGTTGCTGATGATTTGTTGAGATGCATGCTGATATAATGATGATGTGATTGTTGTGATGCCATGATTAAGAACTACGTGAGCTTTGAACTCGGTTGCCTAAGTACGTATGTGGTCTCTAGTGGTGGAGGCTCAAGCCAAATCTTCTTCTCATCCCCTTCTCTTTAATTTTCAGTATTTATTTTGATTATGTGTTTTGCTTCCACACTTGCACACTTACACAAGACATACTATTTAATTCAATTATTGCACAAAGTTTCGCCCCAACATGGGTGGGTGCCTAACACCTTCCTACCCATGACAAACCTCCGAATCCAACAATCTCTTGTTCGCTATGATCAGTCCCTTAAGTTGTTTCTAAGATAAGAAGTGATGCCTAAAGGGTTTTCCCCAGAATTTTTCAAGAAATAAAATCAGGGTGGCGACTTCATATTGTTGTTGGATAAAGAATAAGGTGAGGAGGCCAAAGGGATTGATTTGGCCCAGGTCCTCACAGCTGGCGACTCTGCTGGGGACTTCGAGGATTTAAGAAATTTTGTGCAATTTTTAAATTATTTGTATGCCTTTCTATGTGCCATGTTTGTGCCTTGCATTCATGATGATATTGTGTGTAGCTTATACTATAAGAGGGCGTGAGGATCCAATTCCGGTACATATCGTCTTACGGGTGTGAATACCCGACCCAAAATCACTTGGGCCTATTCACCTTTCCTTTACACCTTCTTCATAACCATCATCCAACATCTTTAGAGTCGCCATCCAAATTTTATTAAGGGACAAAAACTTGGGAAAAACCCTTCATGTGACTCCATTTAGGCAACTGGATAACGAACCAAAGATACTGGACCCGGGGATTCGTCATGGATGGGAAGGTGTTAGGCACCCGTCCATGTTGGGGCAAAACTTTTTGCAATTAGAGGATTTTGTATGCCTTATGCAAGTGTGAGCACCAGAACACATAATAACTGAATATTAAAAAGAAAGGGGAGAAGAAGAAGATTGGGCTTGAGTTTCCACCACTAGAAGCCACCTACGTACCCCGGCGACCGAGTTCAAAGCCCACGTAGTTCTTGACATGGCATCACAACAGTCACATCATCATCAACATCAACATCTCAACAATAATTGGTCAGACAAAAAGGGATTAGGATTACCTCTTGTAGCCCTCCTCTAGCTCCTTGGTTTGGGTTGTGCCTCCCACACAATTTCCTCCCACTCCTCAACTCAATCTTGGAGTTCTTCTTGATTTTTCCCTTCGCTACCTTCAATGGATGATGCTACCCACAAAATTTTGCCAGAGTTTTGCCTATGGAACTATTTCTTAAGCTTGGAGAGATAGAGTTTCTCCAAGCTTTAAAGCTTTATGAAGAGTGTTTGTGTAATAGAATGTGTATCCTGAAATGTGAGAGAGGGGTCCTATTTATAGTTTTCTGGGTAGCCTAGGGGCGTGGACCAACTTAATGATCAAGGTAATGGCCAAAAATCGGGCCAAAACCGAGTAGAATCAGATTACGGCCGAAAATTGGGGAGAAAACGCGTTTCTGGGTGTGCATGACCGCCATGGCCGGCGGTCATCCTATGGATGACAGCCAGGCCAGGCGGTCATCCTATGGATAACAGCCAGGCCAGGCGGTCATGGGTGGAAGACCGCCTAAGCCCAGGATGACCGCTCGCGCCTACGTGTCTCACCCGTTCTTTCTTTTTTCAGTCCCGATTCTCCCATAATTTCTCCCTGATTGATCCTACCACATAATTAACCCCTAGACTGCCTAGAATACTCTACTTTCTTGATTACTACTCCTCTCAATCATCTCCTAATTAATAGATTACACATTGACACCCATTCAAGCCAAAATCAAACCAAAAACACAAAATCTAATTAAATGATGATTTAACTCTGATTTTCCACGAAAATCAGAGCTAAAATTAACCAGTAAGAAATTTGTTAATGGGCTAATTAAACTCTGGAGAATTCATTAACTTGGGCCCTTTAACCCATCCTCAACCCAAAGATAAATCATCTCATTAAAATTGGATTAAAGATAGATAAAAGGCTCAAGTAATGAAATAAACACATTTTAGTGTAAATAAACCTTATTATATATTTTTACCCTAAGATTAAATCGTCTCATTAATCCTAGCATTCCAATATACAAGGGCTCAAATCACCCAAAATGTATTATTTCCACTAAAATAAATTCTTGACGTGCCTTACTCCTAGGACCAAATCATCTCATTAATCCTAAATTCCAACATGTTCAAAATCCAATTTTAGTAGAAAATACATGGGGTCAAATTTGGGTGTTCACAGATGCCCCTCGTTGATGAGTCCTTAGAGACTAAGGACGAAACAACGTAAGAAAGGAACAACCAAATTTGAATGACAGATGCAAGTGGTGTGTGCCATGAATTTTGAGCAGCTATGCTCTTGGTTTGAAAATCTGGGGCAGCTATGCCACCAAGACACAATGCAAATCATTCAAAATGATGGGGCAACCACACCCCCAAATGCGTAATCATCTCAAAATTTTTGGGCAGCTATGCCCTCAGGAGGTGATCAATTTTAACACTTCAGGAAGCTATGCCCAATGATGCAAGATTATTTTAAAACCTCGTGGCAGCTATGCCCCTAATACATAAAAAGTCGGACAGCTATGCCCCTTGTGTGCAATCAATTCGAAACATATGGGCAGCTATGCCCTTGACGTGACCAATTTTAGAAACTTGGATAGCTATGTCCTCAGTTTGCAATAAACTTAAGAAACTGGGTAGCTATGCCCCTGGTGTAACTATTTTCGGAAACTCGGGTAGCTATGCCTTCGATGTAGTCAACTTCAAAAATTTGGGCAGCTATGCCCCTGACATAATTAGCTTCACAAATTCGGGCAGTTATGCCCTTGGTTTGAAATCATCTTAAAGAAATCGGGAAGCTATGCCCTTAACATGATCAAATTAACAAATCAGGCAGTTATGCCCTCCATGCAATCAAATTCAAAAACACGGACAGCTATGCCCTTCATGCAACCAAGTTAAGAACTCGGACAGCTATGCCCATCAATTAAATTTTGAAAACTCGGGTAGCTATACCCTTCAAATTTAAAAATTTGGGCAGCTATGCCCTTTATGCAATCAAAGTAAAAACTCAGGCAGCTATGCCCATCATGCAATTAAATTCAAAAACACCGGGTAGCTATGCCCATCATGCATTAAGTTAAGAACTCGGATAGCTATGCCCTTTAAATTCAAATATTTGGGCAGCTATGCCCTTCATATGCTCTACTTCAAAAACATCCAGGCAATTATGTCCCTCTCAATAATTTGAGCAGCTATGCCTAAGGTGTAATCAACTTTGAAAATATGGGCAGCTATGCCCTCCTCAACTTCAATAATTAGGGCAGCTATGCCCCTCATGTTCAAAAAAGTTCGGGCAGCTATGCCCTTGATGTATTTAAATCAAGAATCGGGACAGCTATGTCCTTCTCAATGACACAGGCAGCTATGCCCAGGCAGTTATGCCTTTCATGCAAGCAAATTCAAAAACTTGGGCAGCTATGCCCCTTGTGCTTAAAAACTCGGGCAACTATGCCCCTGATGTATCAAAAGAAATCCAGGCAGCTATGCCCACCATACAATCATGAACTTGGGCAGCTATGCTCTTCCCTTTCAAAAATTTGGGCAGCTATGCCCTTGATTTAAAATCGACTCAAAAGGTTCGGGCAGCTATGCCCCTCAGATGTATAAAACCTTGGGCAGCTATGCCCCTGATAAACTTGAATCCAAAAAATTTGAGCAACTATGCCTATGGCGTAATCAATTTCGAAAATGCGGGCAGCTATGCCCTCTTTCAACATCAGAAAATTAGGGCAGCTATGCCCCTCATGTTCAAAAATCCAGACAGTTATGCCTTTTATTCAACTTTCAAAATTAGGGCATTTATGCCCCTTATTCAAGTTCGAAAAAACTAGGGCAGCTATGCCCTTTGTGCACTCATTCCAAAAACATGGGCAACTATGCCCTTAGAATTAGACATTAACTCTAATAGGGTAGCCTGCCCCGAAAATTATACAATTCAAATCATGGGGTAGCATGCCCTTGGCATCATTTCACAAAAAAGGTTGGGCCTTACAACTCATTTTATTGAGAATGCCCCAAACTCATCGCATCAAACAAAAAAAGTTGGGGCTTACATCTCTTGGAATGCCCAAACTCACATCTCGACTCATCAACAATAGTTGGGGCTTACATCTCCTTGAATGCCCAAGACAACACACATCAATTTTATAAAAAACTAGGCCTTACATCTTCTTAAGAATGCCCAACATCAATCATTAACATCAAAAGCTGAGGACCGCCGTGCCCCTAGAGTCTACAGGTGATCTACATCTCAGGTGCGGGCATGGCGTGCTTGTTATTCTACAAATGAAGTCTTTTAAAAAGTTGGGCATGCCATGCCCCTCCAGTCATGAGCCCTTGGGAATGCAAGTTTATGTCAAATGATGGATTTATGATGTTGTCACCTTCGTTGATCATCTATTCTCAAAAAAGTCTACCTTAGCAAGGAATCCCTAGTCTACATGTATGTGATGCATGAGCATGTCTACAATATGTTTGTCTTTTCAATGCATGGGATGCCCGTAGTTTCTACATGTGAGTGCCATGACATGTTTGTCTTCTTCCTCTCTCTATCTCTTCTCTCTCCTCCTCTCTTCTCTCGATCCCTTCTCTCTCCTTTCCTCTATCTCTCGCTTTTCTTCTTCTCTTTTCTCATCTTCTCTCTTTTCCCCTCGAATGCAAGTGCTTCCTAGCTCTACATGATATGTCTGCTTCTTGAATGCAAGTGCTACCTTATTTCTACATAGTGCGTTTGGATGCAAGTGCCCCTAGTATGATGCATGAGCATTGGAAGTTATTCAGGCCAAGGTGAAAGTTAAACATTTTCAAAGAGCGAGTTATCCCATTAAAATGCAAAAGCTTCAGGCTGAAGACTCCCAATGACTATGAATGTTTTTCTTCTTCCATAAAGACCCCATGAGTAGTGAAAAGATACTTCAAATTAAAGGTTTTGAAAATCTCCACCAAATTGCCGACTAAAGAGGACTTAGATCAAGACACCCAATCGAGGACTCTCTTTAGAGTTAAAAAAAAAACATTTTAGAGTAACAACCCCAACAAGGAAAGATCCCATAAGCAAGTATGATTTGACGTCATAAAAAAAAAAAATTTAAAAGAAACCCCATAGGCAAATTCCAGGCCTAAACTCTACTATTGTATATAGACATTCTCAAAAAGATCAATAGGTCTTTCATCAAAGGTTGTAATGGGGTTATGTGTAGAGGTTCATCAAAGAGAGGATAGTGAGGGATTCAAAGTTCAAAATCACATTTAGGAAGGGCGAGCTTCTACCAAGAAAACCAAAGTATTCTCAAAGTGCACTTTTTGATTGACATCCAATCTTGAGTTGATCATCTTTCTTTCTTCTAAATGATTGTTTGTGCACACATTTGTTCCTCTTCTGTCTTTGTTTGGATTGCCCGATATCAACTTCGGGAGACTTTGACGATTTCTCCTTTGTATTTAAGGACCTTCGGTGATTGATTTTTTCAATTCCTCCTTGTGCGCACCTTGGCATTTTATACCATTCTTGAAAATTCTTCTTGCTTCAAAACAATTTTACTTGTGCACATATTTACTCTTTTCTTCTATCGTTGATGATCTGAATCTGGTGATTTCTCCTTGTGTTCACTTCGGCATTTCATACTATTCTTGAAGCAATTCGTTGCATGGACCATCTTGGATGTGTAGAGATCGATGTGCACTTGTCTTTAAAAAATTCTTTGGTCAAAGCTCGTAATGGGATCTTCACAACGGGGTTTGAAACGGGTATGATTCATGAAAGAAAAATATACGGTAGCTGTAGAGAGGGCTCAAAGGGTTAATGGTGAGTTGATGTAGGTAATCAAAGAAAAGTCGGCTATCACGTTATAGGCTCAAAGAGGGTTTATCGAGGGATGATGCTACTGGGTAGGCTTTTGTTGGCATGCAGGCTTAAGCAAAGAGGGCCTAAATCATATCCTTTATTAAGAAACCATATGAGAAATTCGCTTTGAAAAGGCCTGGCAATTTGTTCTAGGATACAGATGTTGACGTCAAGATGTTTTTCAAAAAGATATGCATAGGGTGTTCGGAAAAACAAACGTCGGGTTAAGAAGCATAAAAAGTTCAAAACTCCAAGAATCATCGTTGGCCATCTATCAACAAAATTCCCCTTAATCATGACAATTGGTGGGTTTTAAAAAAATTAGTTTTTCACTCATGGTGTCCTAAAGGTAGGATTTTCAATCGATCGGTTTATGGCCATCAAGAGTCCTAGACTTAAGCTTTGTTTTATTTCAAGAAAATAATTGGTGGAAACCATGATGGAATACACTCGCAAACATGTTTCTTTTCTTTAAAAATAATCTCTTTTCCTTTTCAAGAAAACTTAAGTTTCAATAAGGACAATACACCTCGGCTCGATTTGTTTGATTTGAAAAACATGTGATGCAATGTTCAATGTATGCAAATGGAGATTCCCTAAAACAAGGTAGACCAACTGAACATGTCAACTAAGAAGCAACACCAGAAAAATATCATCGGCTTAGACATGCATACTTACTCCCCTTGGGTTCCTTTCCTAGACTCATCAATTCACACCATGCGATGTAGCACCCTATACAGAGTTAGCACGGTGGTCCCACTAATTACACATATCACACAATAAATAAAAACACTCTATTTATACATACACAAATCCACAATAATAATCACACAAAAAAATGCGCATACCACTTATTGATTCAATATGCATTGGATGCTCAGGGTATGCAGCTGGTTGGGGGCTGAAAGACTGCCGCTAAGGAATAGTTTGGCCTACTCACATGTGATAAAAGATATCGCATGAGGTCCAAGGCCCATTAATCCCTATCATTGCAAGAGCAGCGAGAAACCGGTTCACACAAGCCACTATCGCTTAAAGAAAGCATTGTAGCGGACTTGGATCCCCTGGCCCTCTTACGGTAAGGGCTTCACAATATTTATCATGAATGCAGGGCACTTATGATGACACATAAAAAGGCATACAAAATTCAATAATTGCACAAAGTTTCTTGAATCCTCAAAGTCCCCAGCGGAGTCGCCAGCTGTGAATACCCGAACCAAAATCACTTGGGCCTATTCACCTTTCCTTTACACCTTCTTCATAACCATCATCCAACATCTTTGGAGTCGCCACCCAAATTTTATTAAGGGACAAAAACTTGGGAAAAACCCTTCATGTGACTCCATTTAGGCAACTAGATAACGAACCAAAGATGCTGGACCCGGAGATTCGTCATGGATGGGAAGGTGTTAGGCACCCGTCCATGTTGGGGCAAAACTTTGTGAAATTAGAGGATTTTGTATGCCTTGTGCAAGTGTGAGCACCAGAACACATAATATCTGAATATTAAAAAGAAAGGGGAGAAGAAGAAGATTGGGCTTGAGTTTCCACCACTAGAAACCACCTACGTATCCCGGTGACCGGGTTCAAAGCCCACGTAGTTCTTGACATGGCATCACAACAGTCACATCATCATCAACATCAACATCTCAACAATAATTGGTCAGACAAAAAGGGATTAGGATTACCTCTTGTAGCCCTTTTCTAGCTCCTTGGTTTGGGTTGTGCCTCCCACACAATTTTCTTCCACTCCTCAACTCAATCTTGGAGTTCTTCTTGATTTTCCCCTTTGTTGCCTTCAATGGATGATGCTACCTACGAAATCCTGCCAGAGTTTTGCCTATGGAACTATTTCTTAAGCTTGGAGAGATAGAAGAGTGTTTGTGTAATAGAATGTGTGTCCTGAAATGTGAGAGAGGGGTCCTATTTATAGTGTTCTGGGTAGCCTAGGGGCGTGGACCAACTTAATGACCAAAATCTGGGCCAAAACCGAGTAGAATCAGATTACGGGCGAAAATTAGGGAGAAAACGCGTTTCTGGGTATGCATGACCGCCATGGCCGGCGGTCATCCTATGGATGACAGCCAGGCCGGGCGGTCATGGGTGGAAGACCGCTCAGGCCCGACGGTTATCCCGAGATGACCGCCCGCGCCTACGCGTCTCACCCGTTCTTTCCTTTTTCGGTCTCGATTCTCCCCTAATTCCTCCCTGATTGATCGTACCGCGTAATTAACCCCTAGACTGCCTAGAATCCTCTGCTTTCTTGATTATTACTCCTCTCAATCATCTCCTAATTAATAGATTACACATTGACACCCATTCAAGCCAAAATCAAACCAAAAACACAAAATCTAATTAAATGATGATTTAACTCTGATTTTCCATGAAAATCAGAGCTAAAATTAACCTATAAGAAATGTGTTAATGGGCTAATCAAACTCTGGAGGATTCATTAACTTGGGCCCTTTAGCCCATCCTTAACCCAAAGATAAATCATCTCATTAAAATTGGATTAAAGATAGATAAAAGGCCCAAGTAATGAAATAAACACATTTTAGTGTAAATAAACCTTATTATATATTTTTACCCTAAGATTAAATCGTCTCATTATTCCTAGCATTCCAATGTACAAGGGCTCAAATCACCCAAAATGTATTATTTCCACTAAAATAAATTCTTGACGTGCCTTACTCCTAGGACCAAATCATCTCATTAATCCTAAGTTCCAACATGTTCAAAATCCAATTTTAGTAGAAAATACATGTGTCAAATTTGGGTGTTCACAACGGGGTTAGTGACAAAAATATGTGTAGCAAAAATATGTTTCTTTGAATGCCCCACCATAGCCGGCGATCTAAGGTATTTCTCCAAAGTGTCCACTGCCTTAATGTTTAGATCCCCTTGGATTCTAGATCTTAACTAATATGGTACGTTTCAGCAAAAAAACACTTCCGATGCACGCTCATATACTTGCAAGATGGATCAAGGTTTATCAAGGTTTACCTTTTGCCCAGATGCATGCTCATATACTTACAAGATGGATGCAAGTGCATGCGCCTCTACTAAATTTGCCCGAGCAAACAAGAGGCTATCATCTGCAAAGAAAAGGTGAGACATAGGAGGAGCTTGGGAATACACTTTCAGACTATGAATTTGGCCGCTGGATTGAGCTTACTTCAATAAAGTCAAGAGACCCTCGGCGTAGAACTGGAACAAACATGGTAAGAGTGGGTCACCCTAGCGAATACCCTAGGTCGAAATGATAGGTGCCTCAGGAATTCGGTTGATAAACAAAGAGTATGACACTTTCTGACACATTTCATAACCAAGGACACCCATTTGTCACTGAATCCCATCTGGGTCATGACAGCCTCAAGGAAACCCACTCTACACGGTCATACGCCTTGCTCATATCGAGCTTAAGCCCCATAAAACCCCGTTTTCCTTTACAACTGCGCTTCATATAATTAATGAAAAGATTCAAAGGTAATTAGGGGATTGTCTGTGATGAGTCTGCAGGGGATGAAAGCACTTTGTTCCTCTCTAATAACACCCTAGGAGAATGGTCATCATCTGATTAGAAATGGTCTTAGTAATAAGTTTAAAACCTACATTACACAGACTAATACGACGAAACTGGCTACACTCTTTCAGGTGTTTGACTTTGGGGATGAGAGTAATAAAAGTATGATTAAGCGATAACGGATCACCATCATTGTTTAAAATATGAAGCACCATAGTATAGACATCATCACTAACAATATTCCAAAATTTTTGAAAGAAAAGTGGAGACATACCATCTGGACCTGGGGCTTTGAGTGGGTACATCTGCTGGAGGGCTGCGAACACATCTTCTATAGTAAATAGTTTAGCAAGGAACCATCTCATTAACAGGGTGTGATGCACTGGAGCACTATGCATAATTTAATGAAGGATTGGACGTGAATAGCTCAGAAAAGAAACTAGTGAACACCTGAGCAATGTCAGCCTTTTTTGGACACTTAGTCACCATTCCCATTTTGTATCCCCATCATTGAATTGGTCTTCTGATGCTAACTAGCCTTATGAAAAAGAAACCAATATTCTTGTCTCCCTCTTTCAACCATATAACTCTGGACCGTTGTGTCCATAACTTCTCCTCTAACTTGATTAGGTTGGCTAACTCATCATTGATTGATTTGATCTGGAGAATAGTCTGCTCGGTTTGGGTCAGCGGTGAAGCTTCTCAAGGTCATCCCATTTTTTACGGATTTGGGATGTTACATTGCCAAAATTAAGTTTGCTCCACAGGATTAGTTGTTTGCCACGAAACACAATGTTCTTCCTCACCTATCCACTAAATCACCCCGTGCCTCCCGTATTCAAGCTCTTTCAACTGTGTCCAGACATCCATCATGACTCAACCAAACTTGTTCAAACTATAACAACTTCTTTCTCAGTGCTAGAAAGGATCGAGCTTGTAAAAAAGAAGCTTCAGTGGTGTGTGATCCGAGCCCTGTCTAGGTAAGTGCTTAACAAGAGCATTGGAGAAAAGATCAGACTAGGAGCTCGATGCTACAAGACCGTCAACACACTCTTCAATATAAGTACCAACGGTATGTCCATTTGCCCATGTAAAATTACATCCTAAACAACCAAGGTCAAATAACTAAAGATGCCAAGGCGTCATGGAATATTTGCACGGCACAAAAGATACGTGGGTTACCACCATTCTTCTCCCGTCGAAATAAAATTTCTTTGAAATCCCCCATATAGAGTCATGGAAGGGCTAGATGCTGTTCACCATGATGATGCAACAGGTCCCATGTTTGCCACTTCTCAGAATTCTCTGGCCACTCATAAATACCGGTAAACCGTAACTCTCCCCCTTCTCCAATCCCACTTTTTGAAACATCAATATGATAAAGAGATAAAGAGAGCAAAGAAACATCCACTCCGTCACGCCATAGTAAAGCAAGACCTCCACTATACTGACGACTAGCCCCTTCACACTCAACTACTAATAACCCCTCCTACTGAAGTTGAAGTTGTATCTTCTCCACCTCAAAATTTTTTAGTCTAGTTTTCGAGAGAAAAAAACTAGAAGAGGATTTTCAAGGAGAATTTGCCTACATAAGGAAGAAACTACATGTGGACCCCTAAACCATGGCAATTCTAGTAGACTGTATTCATGGCGAGGCAGGGTTGCTGTGCAACCCCTGCCGATGATCATGGACTCACTAGGAGAGCTTCTTGTCCTACTCCACCTTTATGTTTCTTCCTCATACCTTCCCACCACACTTCTCTGGCACTTAAATGGTCTTGGTTAGTTTTCCGCTTAGAAGCACCCATGCCAATGACATTCCTTACCCTCCCCTCTTGATTGCGGGCTCTTCTTTTCTAGGAATGTCATAACCTTCAACCATGGCTACTGGGTCAGCAATGTAGTCCTTCACCTCTGCATGATTCATAGCTCGGTTCTCTATCATGCGCTCAGAATCGCTGCCAAATTCTTTAGTCCTTGTCGAATCATTACCCCGAGCATCATGACTCTCTGTTTCGCAGACAAACTTGTGACTATCATTTGCTTCCCTGCACTAATGGAGAAAGAGGACACAAGAACATGCAAATTGGAGTTCGGCATAACCAATGGGGTATTAAATTGTAAAGTAATATCATCTCTTGGTCGGAGGTTCTGTGTTTCTGGAATGCGCTCAACTGAAGAGGCAGCTCCCTGCATATGCCGTTTAGGGCTTGTAGTTCTGAAGGAGGCTACCTCCCCACCATGGTTAATGGTAGAAATACCGAATGATTTCACCCCTGCCACTACCTCTTCGCAGCCACTGCATCCCCACCAACAATCTTCTAAACTGCCACCTTTTCCATACCTTTGCTCTGATTTTCTGGTGCATTGGTAGTCTCCTTCCTCCGTTCCATTCACTCCATAGGATGTATAAAGTGATCATCCGGGGCCCATGATGATGTGTCCTGTGAGGGGGGTTTGAATATGAGCTTCTGCCGAACTGGTTCAACAACATCCTCCCTTATAAAACGAGGACCCTAGGAACTTTTTGGAGATGCACGCAACCAGTAACCATATTGCGTGTCCGTCAGATCCAACTCTTCCTCATCACCTGCTGCACAATCTCTATCGACATGGCCCAAGCGGCTGCAAAAAAAAAACAGAACAATGACAGCCGTTTGTATTTGAAGTACACCCATAGCGGGTCTTTAGAATTTCCAGCCATGAGGGAGCCTTGAGCCAATGGTCATCGAATATCAAAGAGGACCCGAAAACAGATATACTTACCTCGTTTAATATTGCAATTCCCCTCTAAACCCTGGTACTCACTAATCTTGTGAGCTAGAGCTTAAACCAGTTTCTTAGACCTCTACTTAAACGGAATGTCATATACACGAACCCAAAACAGAACCTCATAAAATCGCAGTGCCGAAGATTGCTCATCCCTAGTTAGTTCCTTAAGCAACACTACTGGGTCATCAAAGTTCTAGGGTTCATGTTCAAGGATCCTCTGTTTATCTCTCCAATGAAAAAAATTGAAACGTAAAGAGATTAAGTTTGATCTGAGACACTTCAACCCCATGGATTGATCGGCAAACCTGTTTCATAGTGTTTATGAAAGCTCTCGCATTGAAAGGTCGTTCAGTCCATAGTTTGGCCACCAAACACAAGGAAGCTAAAAAATCTTGCTCCGCCTCTTCATCCTCAACCACTACCACTTCCGCTTTTGCCACTGTAGGGTCTGGTACTAGGCCTCTAAGTGGTCTGCCATCCTCCTCCTTTCCCCCTCGTATTGCTCGACTCCATGGACTCCTTATAGGAATATTATCGAGAAGAATACACCAAAAGAAGTAGATCAGGGTAGCCTTATATAGTAGAAAAAAAGAAAAATTCAAAACAACAAAACCCTAAATCAAGAGAGGAAACCCTAGTTGCAAAGAGAGACTCTAGAAAAGGAGAAAGCTCGTAAATACGAGAGAGAAAACCCGCAAAAAAACAGGTACTCTAGTTTGGCGGTTATGTTATTTGAATCAAATGATATGGACTTATGTGTAGCTCATCCTTGAGGAACCCAATTAAATTTTACGATGGAAATTTAATTAAATTAAAATAAACATAAAAGTTGAAATCAAAGGAAAACCAAATAAGGGAGCGACTCAATATACGATTTTTTTAGTTTCCCTCATAGTATGTGTAATTCATAGAGCCGATTGATTTAGAATTGAGAGTACCATTAGACTTATGATGGGGGATAATCTTCTTAATGTTGCATTTTCATATAAGGAAAGATTTTCAGGCTGGGCTCAGTTTACGAGTTTTTTTTAGTCTTAGAAGATGTTTTGACGGGAAAGAGTTTTTGTTTTTGGGAATTAATGCTAGGGACTAAAATTATTTCACTTATATTTTTTTTGGAAAGATTCTTTCACTAATTGACTCAATAAACCTTTACACTAATTATTTTTTTATGAATAATCTTTACAGTTAATTAAGTTGCTTATATACCCACAAACCTTTTTTTTTTTTTTTTGGTTCTGAATATATCGAACACACACCCTGCGTAACACAATACATACTTCCGGCGACAGTCGTAGTCTGCAGAGAGCCTGGGGGTGGCTGCAGGGTTACAAGTGGGTGTGGGTGTGGGTGTGGCACCGCCAACGTTGAATTGCAGAGAGCGAGTGGGTACACCGAGTGGTCGAGTCAAAAGCTCAACTCAGTAGCTAACAATGTCGCAACACAACCCCCAACAACAACAACAACAGGTGATCCCGTAACCTCTAATTCACATTTGCTTGCTTTCGGTTTTTTTTATTTTTTTTTTTCTTGTGCCCAAACCATGAAAAACTACGTTAGGGTTTCTATTTGTGGTGCATTGCCAATGTCCTCAACTCTATCTATTTGGTTGAAGTTAAAAGTCTTTTTTTCTTTGTTAGCGGGATGGGGTTTTCTTTAGCAGTCAATTGAAGAAACAGCTAAGCCACACACACCCAGTATTCTCGCTAGTTCCTGCCATTTTAGACAGACAAATACTTGAATTGATGATTGGTTGGTTCCTTTCCCTGTAGCTCTCGGTTGTTGCTGTTCCAGACGACTCCCCGGCCCAGAATGGAGGATCCTCACACCCACAATCCCTCATGTCCATGTCTGAGGTTGTGACTAGTTTAAATTCATTCCAGTTCAATGCTGCTACACTACTTTGCTGCAAGTATTATTGAAATGGGTCTTGTAAGAAAAAAAAAAAAAAAAATTCTAAATTTTAAGATCATACCTAATCTGATGGCAGAAACTTGAGGAGGAGCTGCGTTCTTTAGGGCTGAAAATCAAGCGCCATGAGGACAATATGAAACTTATCAGAACCGAGAAAAACAAACTAGAAGAATCCATCCTAGATTTGCAAGGTATGCTCTTTCTTTCCTTTTCTTTTTTCAATTTTAGAAGTGGATTGAGATGAGTTTAAAAAATTTTGGTCATTAGAAAGGAATTGGAAATCTGGCAATGGTTTGTCCTGATTAAGTGCCTGGAAAGCTGTTTAGTTTTAAAAAGATGTGCAGAAAAGTAATCTCAAATGCGGCAATAAGTAGCAAATGGGAAGACACACTGTTTTTAATTGAAAGATCCTGCATTGTTTCAGACCTGGCTCCTTATTTGTTTTTACCTCGTGCCTTTCCTTTTCTTCATGTGTTTCATCTCAGTTATTCTTGGCAAGCATTCTTCGGCTACTCCTGAAACTGAGAATAACGGCCATTCTTCTAATCAGAGCGAGGAGGAAACGGCCGAGCATATTCTTCGGCGTGAGAAATCTGCTGCAGGCATTTTTTTGCAGTTGAAAAGGCTCCATATTTCTCAGGCTTATCAGCTTTCAGTGACCAAGGATGTCCTAGGTGTTGTTGCCATGCTAGGTAGAGTAGATGATGATAGTCTTAGCAGGTCAGTTATTGTCCTTATCTGTTATTCATGTATCTCACATTGTAGACTATAGACAAAGACATAGTTGCATTCTATGTTGCCAGTGTTATTTATGTGAAAAAATGCCAGCATTCCTACTCATTTGAATGCCTGAATCTACTGAATTCATCCGTGTGAAAATGAAAGCTGCATAATCAAGTGTCAAATGCCATCTTAAGCTTAATTATTTTTCAAGTTCTTTATCATCCGGTGTTGAAGGTGAACTTAAATGCCGCGGAATCGTAAGTGATGGCATGCAGGGTTGGATTCTAAATCAGATGAAATGGCATATCTGGACTGCTGAAGGATTATCTTAGTTAAAGTTGAAGCACAATCTGATGTCTGATTGTTTTGTCTTGGTAAGCTAGACCATCATTCATGTTTCTTTTATTTAAATGGAGTGTAGGCTTTTCTCGGAGTACTTGGGAATAGAGACTATGATGGCACTTGTTTGTAAGACTTACAATGGTGTTAAAGCTCTTGAGACCTATGACAAAGAAGGACACATAAATGAAGACTCTGGTCTTCATGGCCTTGGTGCTTCTATGGGAAGAACTATGGACGGACGATTTAATGTCATTTGTCTTGAGAATTTAAGGCATGGACTCTCAAACATTTTCTTCATCAAACCATCATTCCAGTTTGCAAAGTTTTCAATAAGCATTTATTTTCCTTTGGCAGACCATACTGTGGTAATTTTGTGGCTGATGACCGGCAGAGGAGGCTTGATCTTCTGAAGCCAAAACTACCCTCTGGCGAGTGTCCTCCTGGCTTTATTGGCTTTGCAGTAAATATGATCAGTGTTGAACAATCAAACTTATTTTATGTCACTTCTGATGGACACGGGCTCAGAGAAACTTTGTTTTATAACCTGTTCTCTCGTCTGCAAGTTTATAAAACAAGGGAAGACATGGTATCTGCTCTTGCTTGTATAAATGATGGAGCAATTTCACTCGATGGAGGAATGATTAAGGATCCTGGTGTCTTTTCTTTTGGCAAACGGTGGGTGGTTCAGTCACCATAACTGCAACAGTATATTTTTCCCCAATCACATGTTTTGTTCGATCTCATTCCTTTTGCTCTCTATGATCGGTCTTGCTTATTTGTTTATTGTTCTTGTGTGGATCAATTGATGTTGGGTTATGTCCAATTAACTGAATACTGCTTCTTCACCTTGCCCTACTTTTTAGGTTCTCTGGGATTCATTCTTGGTCTTGTGAATGCCAACTCATGATTATGGAAGAATCAATATGTTCTTTCTTAGTGGTTCTGTCAGTTGTGGAGTCTGTCATTTCACATCAGTTAAATATGGTGAATTGTTTTAAATATAGGAAGAATTACCTCAATGAATTTAACCCTTTTGAACATTGTTTCAACCTTTTTATGTTTCCTTCACGTCCTTTCAGTGTTCTTTATGGAAAAGAATTCTGTCAGATGACGAGAATTTGCAAGTTTAGAAATGATAAAGTTCTGAGTTCAACTTTTTGTTTACTTAATTGGTTTCTTATTGCGGTACATTTATGCAAACCGGACTTTTGTCTTTTGATCTTTCCCATGTCCGGCATCAGGCGCGTTTGAAATGCATAATATTTGATGGATTATTTGAGCGGATAGCATTATAAACCTTTTAGCCTATCTTTCCATTTTGTTGACATGTTTACCGTTTATATATTTTTCATAGTAGCATAATACTCCACGCTGCAATATCTTTGATCTCGTCCTTGCTAATTTAGGAACGATTTGGATGTGAGATTCCCAAAACCTTCTACGACATTAAATAACCATGACTCCTACAATGAAATTGAGATGCAACTGAAGGAGATGAATTGGAGAAAAGAAAAGATGCACGATGACATGAAGAGAGAACAGGCACTCTATGATGCTGTGAAGTCTGATTTCCAGAGGAAAAAGGAAGAGTTCGTTAAGTTCCTGCATGATAACTCGGCATATGCAATGCAGGTAATAGAAATTGATTTATAAGCATTTATAACTAAGTTTTATGTAAGTGGAGATACTCCATTCTGATAATAGAAATGTGATTTCTGTTCATAAAGTTTTGTATTAGACACATGCAGCAATTAAATATTTTTTTGTCATTTAAGAAAGGTTCTGTGAAAAGATTCCGTAAAGAAATTCTCTGCATTTAGTATTGCTCTTGATAATACTACTGATAGATATCAGTTGGGGCTTATTGATGCAGCATAGAAATCTACTCAGAGTGCCCTTAGTAGGAGGGACAAGAAGAGTACTGTAAATAATTTGGTGACAATCGTGAGTAGTAAAAACTTTTCTCTTATAACTTTTCAATCGGGGAAAGTTCAAAACCTAAATGGCTGTACATGTTACTGTAAGATGTAATTGTTTCAATCATGTAATATTTTGTCTAATTTCAGCATGTCTGTGTTCCATGTAAATTTAATTGGAAATATTGTTTGACACTTGCAGCATCAGAGTCGAGTAGCACAGGACAGATTCAGTCACAGATGATGCTGTCTTTTGAAGCAAGAGCTTTTGCATCATAGGGGGAATTTTGATGAGCTTCAGCAAAGCTTGTGTTGTGCTTTTCTACCAGGAGAAAGAGTAATTGGCATCATTATGTACCTACCTACCTTGTTGTCATCTCTCTTTCTCTCTCCCCTCCTAAAACTGATGGCCACGTTCAATAGAATCTTAGATCTTAGTTAATGCGAGTGTTCAATGTTTCTGCAAGATAACTTTGTATTTAGGGTGCAAATCTTGACATGATCTGCGAATCCAACTCAAGCTTGACCAGCAGTTATGGTATCAAGCTTCAGGGTTTTGGGCCCCTTTGTTTTCTGAGATTAGGTTAACTCAAAGATGACAATAAAACAAATAAGTTACGTACGTCATGGAAAATGCGAATGTTTGTGAATTGCCTATACATCTTTATTATTCGCAGTTATATAATTGTCATTTTATCAAATTTTTAAAATGGAAATGGAAAAGCATTAATGTAGAAAGAATACTTAGTTAATGTACTTAAGGTCAAGAAATGCTCCAATCTGCCAACAGCTTAGGTACTCGAGTTAGACCTTACATCATCCATTCAGTTGGAACAAATTTAGACAGGATTCCATACCTATTGTTCTCTTTTTTTGTGTGTGTTTCTTTTCTCTGTTGCTAAAATAATCTCTAGGGAAGGGAGCTTTACAGTCTTTATTACTTTTTACACTCAAATCATATTAGAAGTTTTTTCCCGTTAAGGCAAGAAGAGCAGCCCGTACATTAAATGGAAGATTTAAACTGGAAAAAAAAAGAGAGAGTAAAACTAACAACAGGACTATATAGGAAATGCGCCTGAATAAAAGAAATTTAAGGAGGCCATGCACATTGAAAGGACTACTTCCCTTGGCAAGTGGAGCAGGTGTACAGTATCTACAATGCCAGAGAATAATGAAGTCCATACAAATATTTGTTGGTGTTCCATAATCCTGGGATGTTCTCCTTACATGACGATGTACAATGCCTTCCTATCAAATGCTTCTAGGAGCTTGTAACCGAAAGAATGGGAGGGCTCTACAATTTTTGCAAAATCTAGGGAGTTCAATTCATTCCTAAATCAATCGCTATTGACCAGATTTACTTGTTCCAGTGAGGTCAGTACTTGGTTGTGTATCTATGGAACTATGTGCATCGTTACCTTCTGATCTAGATCTAAGGAAAAGGCAAACAACAGCACAATCATCAACCTTGGCGGCTGGAAACTTGGTCTTCCAAGCTCGAGCTGCCGTATCAACAAGGGTCTGAGCTGCTCTTGAACGCGGGGCTGATGCCACTATTCGCACCACTTCCTCGTTTGAGAGGACATCCCATAACTGTCAAATAACGGAGAAAAAACAACCAAGTAAGGATATGTGATCTTTATGGAATGATTCTTTTGTCAAACATCAGCTAAAAAATATCCCTATTCTGCTATGCTGTTCTGTTGTAAAAAATATCCCTATTCTGCTATGCTGTTCTGTTGTGTCTCTTACAAATGCACCTTGACTATAGCATCATAACTGGAAAGAAAATAAGTGACTTCACTCTCTTTAAAGCCACCTGATTTGGAAGGCGAAATTTAGGACTAGACAATGGAACCGTATGATTAACAAAATAACATAACAATAACATGAGGAAAGGATGCTGCTTTGGAAAAGAGAACATCTACTGTTTAATGATTAGCCGTCTGTGAAGATGCGTAAAAGCTGAGACTCTGGGGAGAAACAAAATGTTCCTGGTCCCTTTCGCGGAATAGATTTGTGACTATCACTTGTGACCTTAAAAGTGTGGCTCTCGTTTTTTCTATCTAATTACTATCTGTCACTACCAAGAGGCAGTGAATGTTATGTAACGCCCACAAACCAATGAAAAATATGGAGAGAACGCTCAGTTGCAAACAGTTTGCAACCGCAATGAGCTGTAAAATGTTGCATAACATCCATAGTGCTAGACTTAAAAGCAACACAAAAGACTGCAAAACGAAATGACTGCTACTGCAGCTTAGAAGCATGCATTGGCATATATTTCTGAATGTAAAAAACCATGAATTCAAGAATTTTCACATGGTCTCACCCCATCTGAAGCCAACACTACAAATTCATCCTCCTCGGTGATGCGATGATAAAAAACCTCAGGAACAGAAATGAGACCAAAGTCTTTCAGGCAAAAATCTCCGAAAGCCCGGGCCATTGCAAGGCCGGGAGAGTAGCTATTTGGCAGCCAAACTCGCGCAACGTGAGCTTCACCTGGAAGAGCAAAAACACGTCCTTTACAAAGTCTGATCCTCTCCGCTTCCCCTGCATATATACAATAAGTTAAAAACTAGTACGTATCTTCCTATCCCCAGGGAGCCAAATTTGTGATTCCATCATTTTCTTATACAAGAAGTCCGGTAATCACTTGCACATTACTCTCAACAAATAGGTTCTCATTTCTATGTTTCTTCACATGCACTTTAGTGGAATCATGATTCATTAAGATACAGGTCGCATTATCTTTAAAAGCAACTCTACCTCTGGTAAGGATGATATTATCGTCTAGAAGCAAAAATTATTAAAAAAATAACCCAAACGAATTCTAATGTCGAGCAACTACCAATCAATCAAGCAAGAGACAGTGGAAAAAAACCGGCACTTCATTGTTTATCAGTTGAAATTTCAATTTCACAAGCAAAACCTACGTGTATTAAGTCAAACTCGAGTTTTCATTGAGCATCTTGTAACTCGCTTTGCATTTGTTGTCCATGAAAATTGTAGAATTGCAGGGCAATAAGAAGGAAGCAACTTATGGAAAGGAGGTCAAGCAATGGAAATGCAGAAAAGGCATTTTCTCCACACTGGTTAGAGAGAGAGATATATACTTGGGAGAGTTGGTTTGTGATCTTCTGTCAGCTGCACTGCAATCACAGAACCATATGTATCTCTGGTACCGAGCACGGCTCTAGAATCACCGACATTCCCAATAACAAGATCCTGGCCCTATAATTGAAAAAGGAAACAATCAGAGATAGGGAAAAAAAAATTGTAAGAACCAATTGGCAATGGTTTATTTGTGGTTATCATGAGTATGCAAGTCGGAGATACCTGCTTGACAATTGTCACTGCAGTTGATCCACTGTTAACGCAATCAATGTAAGGATGCACTTTAAGTTCTTTGTCCACAAGCTTGAAAGCTTTCAAAAATGACTCTTTAAGTGTCGGAAAAACATCATATCGTTTTTCTCCACAGTTTTGAGAAATATTGTTCTTGTGCTTCCCATTAATAGGTTCTGAAATCCCAGTAGGATTGAAGTTTCCACTGGCATTACTGCATTCTGTCCTGCAGCTGTTCAACTCCCAATGCGCTTTCAACTTCAAAGGAAGAGAATCCCTCACTTGCTTTGCAACCATATGGCCATTCGGGCCGTGGCCATCAAAAACACCGCACAACACTGCGTCCCCTTTCAAACCAAAATTCTGTGTTGGAAGAAAACAAGGAAAAAAAAGACAATGTCTGTCAATTGTAAGTATATATTTTACACATGCATAAGCAATCCGGCATTAGTTGTTAACTCCTTATAATTCTCTCTTGATCAAATGTCAAAATCGGTTCAACAAGCATGATCAATTGCCAGGAAAGATGATTACAGAAAAGCCAATCAATAATAATCATGCAATGGCAGAAATTTCTCCTAAGTACCCAGCATTCAAAGTTAAAAAGAAAAAAAAAAAAAAAGACACGGAGGCAAAACACAGACATTCTTTTAAAACAAGAGACAAGCAAGAACAAACGGAAGAATGATGTTGTAACGGTAGTTATTCACTTTTGCGGTCACATTGCATAAACAGAAACTCAGGAGAAAAAGAAAAGATTGCATCATCATCATCAACCACATACATAGGGTAGGATAGGATGTAAGATGGATAGAACAATGAATGAATGAATGATCAGAAATGGAACAAAAGGGAACAAAAGGGGAGACCTCCCACACAAGCATGGCATCCTGATTGATCCCTTTCTTCCCCTGCTTACTAAACAGAGAGGCGGAATGGGTGGAAGCATTCAAGAAGAACCTGCCGGGGACCCTATGCAGGCGCATCTCCATCTTGGCCTCCTCCATCTCCGCCATCTTCCCTTTAGGTGCTGGTGCCCCCGCCGCACCCAGCTGGAGGAGGGTGGAAGGTGGCGGAGCCGGTGGATCAAGAGTAGGGAGAGGACACGACTGGTAACGATGGCGATGAAGACGGCCAACCTCATCCCCCCTGGAGGCCTCGGCGGACAAACAAGAACCCATCTTCAGGGCCCTCGCTACGTAGAGTAAGCACTCCAGACCCACCCACCCCCCAAAACAAAACAAAACAAAACCAATCAAAATCCCTTCTTTCAAACCCCTCCACCCCCGGCGTTTTCACTATCCAATAAAAACAGAGGATGGAAAACAAAAATAGTTATAATAAATATCTCCAAAAACTAACGTCACTGTGTGTGGTCGTGGTGGAGGGTGATACGTATAGGGTTCCTGTGTGTGTGTGTTTATGAATTGGGGGGATTCTGAAGAGTGAATGGATCGAATTCTTCTATAGATAGATAGCAGTAAATGAATGTATTATACATACAGGAAACGGGAAAGGAGGAAGGAAGAAAAAAAAAGGAGGGAGAGTAGTGTTGTTGTTGGGTTGTGATAGGGAGAGGCTGGCAGTTTGGTAGGTATATATATATATATATATTCCTGCTAAGAGCCAGCTTTCTTTGTTTGTTGGATTTGGATAATCATAAAAAAGGAGTTTATTAGACAATCCATATGGGAATGGGATGATTTATGGCTGCTTTTTTTGTTATATCCATTTCTTTCTTCTTCTTCTTCTTTTTTTTTTTCCTTATTTTCTCTTTTCTGTTCTAAATTCACGGGGTGTTAAAAGCCTTCCTTAACTCATCTCATCTGGCTTTTGCTTCCAAATTATCTGCTTCTTCTCCTTAATCTTAACCCATTTTTTTGGTTGCGTGGACTTTTTCTTCAAACTCCTTCACTCCCTCTGCCTGCCTGCCTGGGTGGGTGGTCTCCTCTCCTCTCCTCTCCTCTCCCAAATAAAGCACTTTGCATCTCTGGCTGGACTATGTTTATGACGCATCTATCTATTACTAAGACTAAGACACATCTAATCTAATACTTCTTACTAACCTATCTCTGACATTTTGTGTGATTCATTCACAGTTGAGTTGAAACAACATCTGTAGTGTTTGTTTTAGTTTTAGTTTTTTTTTTTTTGACAGAATCTAACCTAGATGTTGTTTTTTAACAGGGGACTAATTGGAAGCTTTATTTCGTCTAAATTCACTGATATTATTACAAAATGGAAAAAAAAAGTGAGTGCCGAATTTTGCTGGCAGGAGGATTAGATAGATCGGCCACATCGGATAACGGCAAATACCACAACTATCCCAACGGATCCTATCCGTTTATCATCTTCCTTTTCTTTTCCCTGTGTATGTGTATGTGTATGTGTATGTGTTGTTTGTTTTTATTACTAATAATAATTAAGAATCTTTTGCGCCAAAAAAGAGGATTGAGAATCAATAAAATTATTATATTATACATTGCAAACCCACTTTTCCCACAATTTCCACAATGTGTGATGGACCAAGGGGCTGCTGATGTAAGCACGCTTCAATCTGGGGCTAATTATATTTTAACCACCTAACTCTTCTTTTTTAAAAAAATCATCACCTGAACTAAAAACTTCTTAATTTATTCACCAAAAAAAAACCCTTAATTTAACCATCTGGACTATACTTTCATTTGATTTAACCCCTTTTGTCAGGGTTTTTTAAATTTCCGTCGATGCATCTAACGGAACACAATGATAAGCGACAAGTGGTAAGATTTTGGCCACTTAATAGTATAATTTTTTTGTAGAAAAATGAAAAATAAATGAAACATTTTTTAGTAAGGGAAGAAAAAAACAAAAGAAATGAAGCTTCGTCTCCAATGAGTTCATCTTCGCCGGTTATGCAGCGCGGAGCTGCAATTCTCTATATATGCTAATGAAGCCAACTCATTTTTTCTTTGCTTCTTCTAAGAACCCAACTTGAATAAACAGTAAAAAAAAAACAGTACAATTACAATCAATGGAATTAGAAGCTTGAAGATACAAATGACAAATCAATAGAATAACTCTCCAATTATGACAAGAATTTCTCACCCAATGCTGGAACCAACATGTCTATTACCTTTAGAAAATATAAATAGCCATTACATCATAATTTGCAGGGCGAGTTTTTGGTGGGTGTTATGGCCAGCAATAAAACAATACTTTAAATTCTCCTCCATCGACAACTTGAGTGGAAAAACCAGTTCCGATATATGTTACGCAGTGGCTCACTGAAAGCTGGTAAAGGAATTGATAGCGCATGAGTACGATTGTGAGCTTGGTTGTTACGGTGTTTTGACAGTAAAGGAATCGAGAGGAATGTTCAAAAAAACGATCACGAAGGTTTAACGTTTTGAGTGGGGAAGGAGATGCAGCTTTTGTATGTTAGTTGTAAGAATAACTTCCTCTGACACAAATAATATTAAAGTGCAATTAAAGAACTGTTTTGTCAAGTATTTATCACAGAAAGTTATTAGGCAAGTTTAAGAATAATTAAACTAATACTTGCCATTATGATGGTAACAAAAACTATTTGACTTTTATGATAGGAGAATCCGATACACCTGATGGGGGTGTATAAATAGGGTATGAGGATAGGTCCCCTCTCACCTCAAACCATCGTGTATTCCCATTAAACACCGATGGTAAGAAAATAGGGATAGAGAGAGAAACTTACCTTCTCAATAAGTGAGCAAAGGAAAATATCAAGGAGGCATACAATATCAACTTACCTTCTCAATAAGTGAGCAAAGGAAAATATCAAGGAGGCATACAATATCAACTTACCTTCTAATTATTAGTGGGAGATAGTTAGTTCAAAGATCCTATGTTTATTATATTATACTTAAATTATAGTTTATTTTATTGTATGCTTAATCTCTAATAGTATGATGTATTCATGTTAATAATCTAACATGTGGTAGCAGAGCATGGTTTAGGATCAATTATCTCCCCTTTATATGACGATTATATGTTTTGATTCGTGTTTGGAACAAACAATTTTATTGACTCTGTTTTATTAATAATGATGTCTACGGTACGATTTGTGGGCTGTTGATGAATCCAATTATTCATCTTTATTGTCGATTCAAAAAAAAAAGATTCTTATTAGTTGTTTCACAGTGCGGAATGCACTTATGGTTTTGATTTGTTTGGAACAATCAAGATTAATTGTGCACCCTTACAACAAATATCAGTTGCATGTCCATGAATTGTGGGACTTTTAAGTTGTTGGTTTTTGTGACGAAACCATTATAGATAAGAATGTGTGGAAGCGTGTACATCATGTTGTCTACGATTCATGAATGCTGTCCTTTGGAAAAGTTATGATGGTTTTACATAATTGATTATTATACTTAATATTAAAGAAATATTGGTTGGTAATTATTGAGCGTAAAGGAATTCAATCAGAAAATTTTTCTGCTATTAGCTTTTGAGCCAAGCACAAAGTGAATTATACCTTTCACGGTTTGTGGCTGTTTCTGGAAAATTAAAGTCATTTTTGGTTCAGTCCAGATATTACAGTTTCTATCATTCAATTCCTTATGTGATAGATTACAATTTAATCCTTGATGTTTGTTGATTATGCAATTGAGTCCATAACGTTTTATTTTTATGTTGAACTTGTTTGCCAGTTCTTTTATATAAACATCCTTATGGATATTTGATATCTATTTTATGCATAATTTGTTAGTCACCAAAGTGGCCAAATTATAATATTTTATAGATGTCAATATTAAGAAAAGAAATACTTAAGTAAATATTTGATATTTATTTTATGTACAATTTGTTAGTCACCAAAGTGGCCAAATTGGAGTGCTTCGTAGATATCAAAATTAAGAAAACTATTGATTTACTCATGAGTATGTGATGTAATTAATGTGATGGCATATGATGATGATGATTTATTTTATCATGAGAAAATCAAGTTTATTTTCATAAAATATTTAAGGATCAATCCAAATGTTGATTAATTATTTTATGATTATGAACATAAAAGATGGTCAATTAATTTATTTATTAGTCATGTTTTGTATATCTAAAGATAACATACATGTCTAATTAAATATATTAGTTTACCAATTATGTTAAATCTACTCAATCATCAATTATGTTATCGTTATGTTGATATAATTCCCAAAAGAAAATATCAATATATACATGATGTATGTAGATTGAAAAAAAGAATTGTCTATATATGTGAGATTTATGTGCCTTACGATATTAAGTTACTCTTCATTCGCAAGCTTATATTGTTATTATGTTATACGGGCTTGAAGATTTATGAGACAAGTCTAGCTTCATTTAAGTTTTTAGAATCTAGACTTATTACCTTCAATTGGTGAGCCCACTGTTCTTATTGACTAAAGCAGTACTAATGAAAGCATTTTAAAAAAAAAATTTCCATAAAGCAAGAGAAAGATGAACATGGTAAGCTTCATATTTATGCGAATAATCATGAAGAGTAATATTAAGTCATATCTCCAGAATGTCTATTTTAGTAGCAAGATTGTATAGTATGAGAATAATTATGAATGGTTATTTCCTTGTACAATTTATCGATCTTTTCTTGCCTTTGAATGTGGTCCATTCTATTTTCTATAAAGTAAAATAGAAAATAGAGTGTGACATAATTAAAAGCATGCTTGCTTAGAAAGAGGCGAGACTTAAGAACAAGAAAATCATACAATGATCTCATATGTTGCTCAATAGCTAATTAAAAACTAGGAAAGAAGGGTGAAAGAGCTATAAAGGATCATTGAAAATTAATATATCGTTAGCTTAAATTCACAATAACGAATAACGATAAGTGTCATAAAGAAAGATAGACACTATTATGTAGATTGTCTTAATTACAAGACATGGTTCAAAACGGAAAAGATAAGCTCAATGCTTGAATATGTTTTGAATCAAATTTAATTAAAGCTCGTTATATTTTCCTGATGGATTATGTGGATGTAATATCTACATTTGAACTTGATGCAAAATTTTATGTTTATATAGGATACCAATATAATGCTCCAGTAGAGGCCATCAAAACTTTTGCATGTTTTTACACTGAACACCAATAAGTGTTTTTGAATACCAATTATCTACTTATTATTTTTAAATCTTAATTTATTTATCAAAATTTGATATTATATGTTTCCAATATTAAGAGTGGGTGTTCAGCTTGTAGATAATATTATTTAAATATTTTTAGTATTTTAGGATGGCCTTAATAAAGTGGGTATTGGTTCCTTGTGTATAGTTGTTTTATTAAATTTGCATCATAATGGTTGTTCAAAATGTAGATTAGGTGATGGGAATTTTACTCACTTGTGGCATAAAGATTTAGACATATGTCTAAGGAAAAAATGCGAAGATTAATAAATAATGAAATCCTATTAGTTGGATTTTATTAATCTTGGCAATTGTGTGGTTTGTATTAAGAAAACAAGCAAGACACACTTAAGAAAATTAGCCACAAGCGCCTAGCTCTTGTGATTACATGAAGACATGTGATCTTTTGATGTATCAACTTTTGATGGATAATTTTTATCATCTTTACTAATGTATTTTTCACATCATGATCAAGTATGTCTATTGTATGTAAAATCTCAGTTGATAAATTACTTAAATGTACCTATCAATAAAGTTGAGAAGCAAATAGACAAAATAGTGAAAATATTAGGTCTGATAGAGATGATAAGTATGATGAGAAGCATAACAAATTTGGACAAATTGTTGGTCCATTTGCAAGTTTTTAGAAAAGCATGACATTATGTTAATACATAATGATGGTACATTACAACTGAATTTAGTTATTGAGAGAAGAAATGTACCCTTATGAAAATGGTTATGAGCATAATGAGTAATTTATTATAACCCTCATTATCATGAATGTATACCTTGAAAATCACCATTTGGTTATCAAAGAGGTTTATATTAAGACGATTCCAATATTCATTTTGAGCTTTGGATAAGTAAAGAAATCTAGTCTAAAGCACCTGTATATATGAGGTTGCTTGGTGGGAGTGAGGATTTATAATCCATATGAAAAAATACTGGACTTATGAACAATCAATATCTTTATTGGTTATCTAGAGGGTGATATATTTTACTGTTCTAATCATTTTATCAGAATGAGTGAAACTGAAATTGCAAGTTTCATTAAAAATGGTGACATTAGTGGGAGTAGAAAATTTTTAACGGTAAAAGTTTATAAAGTTTCGTTACATATCTATGTACAAATAACTTTTACTAAAGTTGTTGCTTCTGTAATTGTCGATCAATCTGACAATTTATTTAGAACAACAAAAACTTTCTTACTCATAATGAAATAATCGTCATCGATGAATCTGCAATAATTCAATCTCAGTAAATAAATCACAAAATATCATATTAAGATGATCTTATAAATCAAGAATATTTATGATTTCATATGATCTTATGATTTATTGACAAGAGTCTGAATTTGGCTCGGGATAAATGAAAGCTCAGTTTCATTTTAAACCATAATGATTTTGAAATGCGGTTGAATGTTATGAAAGATGAGTTGAAATGAATGGATTACAACCAAGTTTTAGTTTTACTAGAGTTTCCAAAATTATGTGAAAGAGTTGTGTATAATGGGTCTTTAAGACCAAACACGACTTTATTGGCAATATCGAAAAATATAAAGCCAAATTAGTTGTTTAGTATTATACTAAAAAAGATGACACTACCTACAAAGAGACCTTTTCTTTCGTTTCTAAAAGGACTCTTAAAAATCATTATGGTAATAGTGGCTCATTATAATCTAGGGGTTAGACCAAATGAATGTCAAAATACTTTTCTAAATGAAATTTAAGGGAAGAGGTTTGTATGAACCGATTTTGAGCTTCTCAATTGAAGGAAAAGATTACATGACATGTATGTTGATATACATATTTAAGAAAGCTCCATGGTAATGACATCTTTTGCTTAATGATTTCATCACCTTCTTTAGATTCTAATGGAACACTGTTACTTGGTGTATATATCTAAAGATCAGTGGGAGTAAATTAATTTTGTTTATGTATATTAACAATATCTTGCTAGCTAATTATGATCTTGGTTTACTTATGAATTATAACCAAAAATTTCTTATCTATGAACTTTTGAATATATGATATACTTGACACATTTTGAAACGCCCGTATCCTAAATTGTCCAATTTTATTAATTAAAACATGTGAAAAGACCAAATTGCCCTTTCTACCCGGGATTCGATACAAAAAACTGTTAGAACCTATGTCTTCATGGTTCACTTATTACAGGTTTTGATAAATGACAAACCAAGATCATAACCAAGATGAAGCAAAAAGAAATCAAGCAAACAAGCTCTCAACCAAAGTGATCAAGTACTCAAGTGAAGATATGATCAAGAGTTGAAGTGCAAAGAAGAGCAAGAGAAGTTAGGACCTATTTGTGCAAGGTAA
>JAKUCV010004589.1:0-17992 GCA_028386065.3 Turnera subulata
AGCTTAACGTAGATAGTGAAATCTTCAAGTGAGACTTGAAGGGCTGGATTAGCCACACTAGTAGAGTGTGTGTGAACCAGGATAAATCTCTTGTGTCCTTCATTCTTTTAATTCCGCACTTCATTTCCTGCAAAGTTTTTAATTTTCGGTCATAAGCTATTCACCCCCCCTCTAGCTTAAGTCTATTGTTTCTAACAATCATTGCCACCCGAACAACAAGATCAATACTGATTCCACGTGCCTCGGAACATGTCGTCGTCCCTTCGTCCCATTATCAAGATTAAACATGAGACATGGAATATGTCAATCTCGTATATGTTTAATCTCGGTTTCTTGATCCTCGAGTTAACCGGTAAAACGGATACCAATGATATCATATATCATTATCCGAGCATGGCCAAGCATTTACGGTTCAACTCTATCAAGAAACACTCCAATAATATACCCGTTATATGGGTTGGACGAATCCCCTCTGGATCATACAAAACCCACTACACACTCATCATATACACAATAATTACCCTTACGTCTATCCAGTTACGGATGACCAGGAATAATATCAAAGCATATGACTCACATGTTGGGAACCTTGATGATCACAGGTCTAAGGACAATACATTATAAGAACCGCTATTGACAAAACATATAACGTTCCATGTAGCGTTCTTATGTGGGTCGGTCCAGTCCACAAGTTCTCTAACTTGTACCCGTATGTAGAATTCATATCACATATGTAATTCTCAACATACGCTAGTCTTAATTTATTATTACAACCCATCCATAATAATAATCGACTAGGGACAATTTAAGAATATGAAATATTCTAGGGTTGTAAGTATGTGCAAGCGTTTATCTCATAAACGATACTTATTGGAATAACCTTAATGCGTATACATGACTACAAATAATCATCCATGATTGGCTTTTGGGCATATTACACTAACAATCTCCCACTTGCACTAAAGCCAATCATCCATATATCTCATACATGTGGATCTAGCATGACCATCATGCTTCCGCTGCGTGAGAAGATTAGACAATAAATCTCCTAATTTATTCCCAAAAGGAACTATACACAGCCTCAGTTGTAGTGTCGGCTACTGTCTCTTGCTTGGAACACTTCCAGCATACAGTACCACTTCCAAGACAAAACACCTATCCTAACTGCGATTTAAAATCACCCCTATCGGTTTGGAAGCTAGCATCTGTGTAACCCTTTACACAAGCTTATCAATGCTTCCGTAAACCAGGAATACATCCTTAGTGCTTCTCAAGTACTTAGGATATTCTTAACTGCTGTCCAGTGACTCTCACCGGGATCAGACTGGTATCTGCTTGTGACACTCAAAGCATAAGCGACATCTGGCCGAGTACATAACATGGCATACATAATAGATCCTATTGCCGAAGCAAAAGGAATCTTACTCATCCGCTCTCTCTCCTTAAATGTACTAGGACATTGATACTTTGAGAGAGATATGCTATGTGACAAGGGCAAGAATCCTTTCTTGGAATCTTGCATGCTAAACCTCTTTAGCACCTTGTCAATATACGTACTCTAACTTAGCCTGAGAAGCCTTTTGGATCTATCTCTATAGATCTTTATGCCTAACACATAGGTTGCTTCTCCTAAGTCCTTCATCGAGAAATTCTTTCCTAACCAAGTGTTTACAGACTGTAGTGTCGGAATATCATTCCCAATGAGTAGGATGTCGTCAACATACGGCAACAAGAAAACAATAATGCTCCCACTAACCTTCTTGTAAACACATGGTTCATCTTTGTTCTTAATAAAACCAAACTCTTTGATCACATCATTAAAACAAAGATTCCAACTCCTAGAAGCTTGCTTCAATCCATAAATGGATCCCTGCAACTTGCATACCATATTGGCATTCTCTGGATTGACAAAACCTTCAGGCTGTGTCATGTACACATCCTCTAAAAGATTTCCGTTAAGGAAAGCGGTTTTGACATCCATTTGCCATATCTCATAATCATAGTATGCCGCTATAGCCAATAGAATCTGGATGGATTTAATCATGGCAACTGGCGAGAAAGTTTCATCATAGTCAATACCATGAACTTGCTTGAAACCTTTCACCACCAATCGCCCTTTATAGGTAATCACATTACCATCCATGTTGGTCTTTCTCTTAAAGACCCATTTGCACCCAATGGGTTTTACCCCTTCGGGTGGATCAACCAAGGTCCATACCTTGTTTTCGTACATGGATTCCATTTCCGAATTCATGGCCTCTAGTCACTTCTCAGAGTCCGGACCCGTAATGGCCTGCTGATAGGAAGTGGGCTCATCCTCATCTATGAGCATCACGTCTCCAGCATGAGTCATGAGAAATCCATATCTCTCAGGCTCATACCGAGTCCTATCCGACCTACGCGGTCCATATGTTACAAGCACAGGAATCTCATCCACAACTTCTTTTGGTTCCTGCCCTTGTTCCATCTCAGCCTCTATCTCTCGAACTTCTTTGAGTTCTACTTTCCTCCCACTGATTCTTCTAGAAATAAATTCCCTTTCTAGAAAAATAGCAGTCCGAGCCACAAACACTTTGTGCTCTAAAGGATTATAGAAATAATACCCTTTCGTTTCCTTAGGGTATCCTACAAAGAGGCACTTGTCAGATTTAGGGCCGAGTTTATCTGATGCTTCACGTCTTACGTAAGCCTCACAACCCCAAATTCTCATAAAAGATAAATTGGGACGCTTCCCAGTCCATATCTCATATGGTGTCTTTTAGACGGATTTAGATGGAACACGGTTTAGTGTAAAAGCAGCACTCAATAATTCATGTCCCCAAAATGAAGAAGGAAGGTCAGCTTGACTCATCATCAAACGAACCATGTCTAACAAGGTTCTATTCCTCCTTTCGGATACACCATTCCATTGAGGCGTACCCGGTGGAGTGAGCTGTGATACTATACCACACTCCTTTAGATGATCAAGAAATTCTCGGCTTAAGTATTCACCTGCTCGATCAGATCGAAGCATTTTAATACTTTTACTGAGTTGATTCTGTACTTCATTCTTGAATTCTTTGAACTTTTCAAAGGATTCTGACTTGTGTCTCATTAGATACACATAGCCATATCGACTGAAATCGTCAGTAAATGTAATGAAGTATGAAAAACCACCTCTAGCCTGTGTGGACATAGGTCCGCATACATCACTATGTATAAGACCTAATAAGTCCGATGCTCTCTCACCCTTACCGGTAAAAGGAGCCTTCATCATTTTGCCTAACAAACACGACTCACACGTCTTAAATGATTCATAATCAAATGAGTCTAAAAGTCCATCTTTACGGAGTTTAGATATACGAGTCTCGTTTATATGGCCTAAACGACAATGCCAAAGGTACGTTTCATTGGAATCATTCGTTCTAACCTTCTTCGTGTTAACGTTATAGATTGCGGTTTCTAGGTTTAGAACATACAAACCATTGCTCAAATATGCACCAACATAATATACATCATTGAAATAAATGGAACAACAATTGTCCTTTATTACAAATGAAAATCCTTTCTTCTCAAGACAAGATACAGAAATCAGATTCCTGCTAATGGTTGGTACATAATAGCAATCGTCTAGTTCCAAAACTAAACCACTCGGTAAGGATAGATAGTAAGTTCCTACGGCTAATGCAGCAACTCTTGCTCCATTTCCCACACGTAGGTCTATCTCACCCTTAGCCAATCTCCTACTCTTTCTTAGTTCCTGCACATTTACACAAATGTGAGAACCACATCCGGTATCTAATACCCATGATGCAGAGATAGAGATATTCGCTTCTATAACGAACATACCTGAAGTGGAAGTCTCACTTCCCTTCTTCTTCTTCAACTCTTGAAGATAAATCGGGCAGTTCTGTCTCCAATGGCCAGATTTCTTGCAATGGAAGCATTCGTCTTCCTTTGCAGTACCACCTTTAGGTTTCAACATTTGTGAAGAAGATGCACCAAACTTTTTGGTGGATTTCTTCATCTTAGCTTTACCCTTTCCTTTGCCACCTCCAAGCATCAATATGCTATTGGATTTACTTGCCTTCATTTGTTGCTCAGCTGTTCCCAACATGTTGAGCAACTCAGACAAGGACTTGTCAAGATGGTTCATATTGAAGTTCATGACAAATTGACCGTAGCTATCCGGCAACGATTGCAGGACTAGGTCAACAGCCAATTCCTTCTGCAAAGGAAACCCTAGACCCTCAAGGCTTTTGATGTATCCAATCATCTTAAGCACATGAGGTCTGACGGGAGATGATTCAGCCATTCTGCATTGGAACAATGCCTTAGAGGTCTCGTACCTCTCATGCCTTGCTTGCTCCTCAAAGAGCATCTTAAGGTGTTCGATCATATCGAACGCCCCCATGTTCTCATGTTGCTTCTGAAGCTCAGATTCCATGTTAACAAGCATGAGGCATCCTATATCCAATGCATCATCTAGATGCTTCTTGTAAGCATCCCTTTCTGCCCTTGGTGCACTAGGCGCCGGTTCACTCGGAACGGGTCCTTCGAGGACATACAATTTCTTTTCTTGTTTGAGGACAATCCTCAAGTTACGATACCATTTCAGGAAGTTATTCCCGTTTAACTTTTCCTTCTCAAGGACCGATCGCAGTGACAATGTGCTAGTGTTTTGTGCCATGGAAACTCTACAACAATGATCAACTCACACAAATAAGAGTCATGCATACAAATACATTTAACAAGGAATTCTATTAAATGTGCTCCTACTACATAAATCAAGACAATTATATAAGTAGGCCAAGATCCATATTTCACTACAACATATGTCAGCTTTGGCTGATCGCATATATCAATAGTTATTTAGGTAGACAACTCTTGTCAATTACATCTCATGTAACTCTTGGATAGTTGAGTGAACAACACTTTGTCCATATCTATCTCATAGACATTACTCAACCCTTGCCTCTAAGTCCTTAATCCTATTAAGATGACTTAGTTAAGTCCAAACCCACAATAAGCAGTCGAGATATTACAATTATCCACTCGCACCTTGCTAGGATAAACATAGGCACCTTGCTTTGGCAAAACCTACCTAGTGTTGATCTAAGCAATGATGAGTGCTTATCATGGAAGGCAACTAAGAACTTAATATTTTCATCAACATATAATTCCAACACATCACATGCTTGTTCTTGATAAATCATACATTGATGTCATGTAAATTTGGAAACCAAAATACATGTGAATATCGATGTCTTACTTGAACATCGATGTTTTGAGAATCTGATTCTCCCAACTACTTGGCAGCACTTAGTATTTCAGCCATATCCAGAGCTGTAGAGCTCAGATTTGTGCAAACTTGGTGTCCCTAGAAATCTAAGAAGTAGGGCTACAACTTTTCTGTTGCCTCCTTCTGCCTCGAATTTGCAGTTGAAGTTACTGGGTTCCACAACTTCAACATCGATGTTTGGAGTTTGCGAATCTGTAAAACATCGATGTTGACAGTCAAACATCGATGTTGGAGGTTGCCGAACCCTCAAGAAATCGATGTTGACTATCAAACATCGATGTTGGAGGTCGCCGAACCCTCAAAACATTGATGTTGACCATCAAACATCGATGTTGGAGGTTTACGAGTGCATAGAACATCGATGTTAACACTTAAACATCGATGTTTTGACCTCTTGGTCAACAATCGACCTAAGAAAACATCCGTGTTGAAGCTTAAACATCGATGTTCTAGGTATCATATACCATTCAAGCACCCTTGTCGAACTCATTCGACTTTCTACCAATAACATCTTGATTGATATCACATACCAATCAAGTTCATGTTGTCAAAACACTTTTGACAAATCAACCTCAACAACATATATATCACATATACACAATTGAATACAATATAACATGATCATGCTTTATCACATAGAACATATCATGTATATATACTAAAAACATATCAAACATATGCATATATAAATTCAGCATATCACACATATGCAAGCATATCTCATATACTAAAAAGAATCCCAGCATATCACATATACCTAAACAAGTTCAAGCTTCATCACATGTAACATATGAACATGAATTCAGTTTAGAGCTACACAAGTAGCTCCGCTACCACTGTAAGTATCCGGTTCATGCAATTGACAATCAAAAGCACAAAATACAACATGTATGCACAGCGGAAATACCGGATACACATGGAGGATCCATGTGAAGGGAGCTAAACCGAATAACAATTTTTCATACCTGTAACGATTGAGGTCTTTCACCCAACTGTAGAACCGAATCAGCTAGAGCCAGACAAAAGCCTCGCCCCTCTACGGTATCCACACGAACCGCTGTAACCGGTTGAAGAACGTCTCACGATTTCAACCCGAGCTCTCCCGAACTGGTGTGCTAGCAACAGGTTTCCGGGAGCTTTTGTGTGTGGTGTTTTTCTCTCAATTTTCAGACCACTCAAGAACTCTTCTCAAGCTCTGAAAATTCTCTCAAGAACAAGTGTGTGTGAGGAAGAAGATGAGCAATAGTGATCTGATCACTCAACCATCAAAGGCATAATGCATTAGTGGAATTAATGGCCAACATGGTGGTCCACTAAGCAACATGATTATGTCTCCACATAATCATGTTTCCCACTAAGCATTATCAACACAACTCAGCATGTTTTGGTTCAAAAATCTGACATTTAGTGAACCAAACCAGCCCAAAAACGACCCTGGTCCAACCACGGTTCAACCACCTGCTCGAATCAACAGCTGTATGTGTGTGACCCTGTAAGCACTTGTACGTTCGGCAATAATCGTAAAATCTCATTTTACAATTATAAGCAAAGAGCGGCGTCTAGCAACACATCATTGCCACCCGAACGACAAGATCAATACTGATTCTACGTGCCTCGGAACATGTCATCGTCCCTTCGTCCCATTATCAAGATTAAACACGAGTTAACCGGTAAAACGGATACCAATGATATCATATATCATTATCCGAGCATGGCCATGCATTTATGGTTCAACTCTATCAAGAAACACTCCGATAATATACCCGTTATATGGGTTGGACGAATCCCCTCTGGATCATACAAAACCCACTACACACTCATCATATACCCAATAATTACCCTTACGTCTATCCAGTTACGGATGACCAGGAATAATATCAAAGCATATGACTCACATGTTGGGAACCTTGATGATCACAGGTCTAAGGACAATACATTATAAGAACCGCTATCGACAAAACATATAGCGTTCCATGTAGCGTTCTTATGTGGGTCGGTCCAGTCCACAAGTTCTCTAACTTGTACTCGTATGTAGAATTCATATCACATATGTAATTCTCAACATACGTTAGTCTTAATTTATTATTACAACCCATCCATAATAATAATCGACTAGGGACAATTTAAGAATATGAAATATTATAGGGTTATAAGTATGTGCAAGTGTTTATCTCATAAACGATACTTACTGGAATAACCTTAATGCGTATACATGACTACAAATAATCATCCATGATTGGCTTTTGGGCATATTACACTAACACCAACATGGGTGCTCCAATCCCTGCTACCTACCGGCCTGGTGCTGCAATTCCTAAAGACCGACCGAAAGTGTATGAAGCTAGGGGACAATGGATGCTTGTTCAAAAACGGGGACGAGGTAGGAAAAGTGCGGTCACTAAATAGGGTATTACTACTAACTCAAGGTTCAAAGTGCTGCAAGCAATGGATGAAGAAATCGAGCCTGGTGTCCAGAGTATACCTGTATTAGAGAAGAGTGAAGGGAGTGGTGTTGTCAAGCTAAACAATGGGGACTGTATGGGGGATAGAGACCAGCAGATGACAAGTGAGAGTGCCATGGATTTTGAAACTGTGCTACCTGAAGCAACGATGGGGATCGAGTCTGATTCAAGAATGACAGTTGAGACAACTACTGTGGAGGTTGGAAAGATGGGTGTGGACCAAGTGCTCCCAAGAATGCCGAGTAACTCTTTGACCATTCGCGAAGGCAGGGATACTGCGAGGATACTTCCTTTAAAGGATATAACTAATACGGATAAAAAGAAAGCTAAGGAAGAGGCACTGCGTAGAAGGAGAAGCCGTAGTAGGTCTGTCCCATGGGGTAATAAGGTGGCACTTGATGTGAATGGTGAAAGGAAAGGAGACTATGATAGTATACATGTTGATGGGGTTGCTTCTCTTAAGACCCTAAATCACTTAACAGGTGCACGCACCCAGTTTGGAAACCCAGAAAGGCTGCAGCCTGCACTTGTAACTTCCGTTGAAGGTAACAATGTGCCAGTTATTAAGTGTGATCCACAGGACGCTATTCAATGTTTAAAAGATCGGGGTGGAAGATTTGCGGTCATTATGCCTGGAAATACCTCTGAATCCATGATGCCAGCCTGCAGTTTACACAAGGGTGACTCGAATACAAGAGATCTGATCGTCGATAAACATTGTGATGTTATGGCCGCGACTGGTGGAGAGATTGGTCCTCATGACACTGCCCAGTAACTCTGGTTTGTGATTGGCTTCTTTTCAATCTTCTTATGAATAAATTTCTCTATTGGAATTGTAGAGGTGCTAGAAGTAAAAGACTTCATAGCATCTTAAAAGATATTATAAATCTACACAGACCAGATTTAGTGGTTCTTTCTGAAGTTCATGTTAGTGGAGAGACTGCTGAACGAGTTGCTAGGAGTATGGGATTAACCTTCATTCACAGAGTGGAAGCACAGGGATTCTCCGGCGGCATTTGGGTTATGGCATCCATGCAGATTTCTGGGATACAGATTCTGCAGGACTCACCCCACTTTATACACATAGAAGTAAGGAATCAGAGAAGAGGACTGTAGTTACTAACTGTGGTGTATGTAAATCCTGCTCAGGAGTTAAAAAGATTTATTTTGGAGGGATCTCAAAGAATTAGGTACTACAATAATGCAACCTTGGGCTGTTATGGGCGATTTCAATGATTTCCTCTATAGCCATGAGAAGATAGGTGGAAGAGCTACTGACATGCAAAGATGTTTTAAATTCCAGCTGCGCCTAGATGAATGCAACCTGGGGAGTATGGATGCTAGTGGACCTAGGTTTACTTGGAGAGGTCCGAAGAGAGGTGGATTCCAGCGCATTTATGAAAGGTTGGATAGAGCTGTGGTGAATGAACTTTGGAGACTGCACTTTCCTAAGGCTTCTATTAGAAATCTCCCACGGGTTAAATCAGACCATCATCCTATTCTATTGATCCTAGAGGGGACCCCCTGCCCGAATCATAGGAGGCGACCTTTTCGATTCGAAGCAGCATGGCTTGGAAATGAACAATTCCAGAACTTAATGAGAGAGAAGTGGAATACAGATGCACCTGTGGAGCTTGCGCTGGAACAATTACAACCAGAACTGATGAGGTGGAACAAAGTTGTATTTGGTAACATTTTTGAAAGGAAGAAGGAATGCTTGGCCCGGCTGCAAGGGATTCAACACCTTCTCACCCATTCGAAATGTCCTAATTTAGAAAGGAGAGAGCAGGAGATTATCCGGGAATACAATATTATCCTACAACAAGAGGAAATTCTGTGTTATCAGAAATCTCGGACAAGATGGATCAATCGAGGGGACCGTAATACTCGGTTCTTTTATCTAACCACAATAACGAGGAGAAGGAGAAATAAAATTGAAGGTTTATGTAATACCAATGGAGAATGGGTGTGGGATGATGCTACTTTGCAGAACATGGCAACCCAATTTTATCATAATCTGTTCACCGAAGAAATAATCCATAGACCTACTCTTGTTACTGATTTGAATTTTCCAGAATAGGAGGAGAGGGACATATTATTAATGAGCAGGGCTGTCACCGACGACGAGATTCGAAGAACCATGTTTGACATTGGAGCCCTAAAAGCCCCAGGACCGGACGGATACCAAGCTATTTTCTTTCAAAATCAGTGGAGCTTGGTGGGTTCGAGTGTGTGCAAATTTGTGAGGAATGTATTTGAGAGGAAAGTATCTCTTGCGGGAAGGAATCCGACCTTCCTTGTCCTAATTCCCAAAGTTGACAAACCTGAACGCATTGAGCAATTTAGACCCATTGGCCTATGCAATGTGGTGTACAAAGTTATTGCCAAGCTACTGGTAAACAGAATCAAAGCTACCCTCCCCAAAATTATTGGGCCACAACAGAGTAGCTCTGTGCCTGGCCGTCACATTGTGGACAACATTGTGGTGGCACAAGAGGTTATCCATTCCATGCAGGGGTACAATTCTGTGAAACAATGTATGGCGATTAAGGTGGATTTAGAGAAGGCTTATGACAGGGGTACAATTCTGTGAAACAATGTATGGCGATTAAGGTGGATTTAGAGAAGGCTTATGACAGACTCAGTTGGGACTTTTTAGCAGAATCTCTTCAACTCTTTGGCTTTCCGAAGGCACTAACTGATCTGATCATGCAATGTGTGACTTCCTCTACCATGCAAATCCTTTGGAATGGCTCTAAAACTACTAAATTTACTTCCTCTAGAGGTGTGAGACAGGGGGATCCCTTATCCCCCTATCTTTTTGTGATATGCTTGGAGAGATTATCCTTATTGATAAAGAAGGAGGTAAGCGCAGAGAATTGGAAGCCACTACAGATTGGAATGCGCGGCCCGGATATATCACACCTAATGTTTGCGGATGATCTTATTCTCTTTGGGGAAGCAAATGAACATCAGATGAGAGTAATAAAACAGTGTTTAAAGGACTTTTGTGATGCATCGGGGCAAAAGGTTAGTCTTGCTAAAACACAATTATTTCTCTCTAAAGGGGTTGATCATGATGCGAGTGCAAGACTTGCCGAACTGAGTGGTTTCTCTTTGACCAAAGACCTTGGTAGATATTTGGGTGTGCCTATGATACATGGTAGAGTGACTAATGCAACTTACTGGAGTATCGTGGATAAGGTTAAAGCAAAACTTGCGTCCTGGAAGGCTAATAATCTCTCTTTGGCGGGGCGCATAACTTTGTGCAAATCTGTGCTCTCAGCGATCCCTACTTATACAATGCAATCTTTTAGAATTTCTAAAGGTGTATGCCGGGAAATTGAGCGTTGTTGTAGAGCTTTATTTGGGGAAGTTGTGCTGAAAAGAAGAAGATTCATCTGCTGAATTGGGATACCCTTTGTTGCCCCGTTAAAATAGGAGGATTAGGCTTGCGGCAAATGGAAGGATTAAATGACGCATTCCTGATGAAATTAGCCTAGGGTATGATCAACCAAACTGACAGTCTATGGGCTCAAGTACTAGTTGCGAAATATGTGCTGAAGAGAGGAGATGATTGGTTTGTTAAACCCACTGGCAGAAAATCTTATTTATGGCAAGGAATTGAGAAAGTTTGGGGTTAAGTTTTAGAAGGTCTTCATTGGATCATCGGCAATGGCCATTCGGTGAAATTCTGGGTCGATAATTGGTTGGAGGGAGAACATTATTTGCTAAACCATGCAACGGTCCTGTTAGACACTCGAGAGCTCAATAAAAAAGTCCATGAATACACTACTATTAGTGGAGATTAGGATTGGGCTAAACTTTGTAGAATGCTACCCGAAGACATTCTCTTGAAAATTAGAGCTTGTACTCCTCCCAACCCTACTGCTGGTCTTGATACCATGATTTGGAGAGCTTCTCCATGAGGTACGTTCTCTATTGCTTCAGCCTACCATGAATTATATGATAATGTTACCACCGATGTGTGCGATCTATGGAGCCATGTGTGGAAGTGGAAAGGCCCCCAAAGAGTTCGATCCTTCCTTTGGTTGACGGTGCATAACAAGCTTTTAACTAATGGAGAATGTTGTAGAAGACATTTGGCAATTGATGACAGATGTGAGGTATACCACCAAGGTGAAACAACCTTACATGTGTTGAGGGATTGCCCCAGAGCCCGCATGGTGTGGAATGCACTACTTGACAGGTCAGCTTTGTCGTTATTTTTTGATTATGATCTCATGGCATGGCTTCGACTGAACCTATATAGTGCTTGGGGTGGGGATAGGGAATGTGAGTGGAAGATAACCTTTGGTGTCACTTGTTGGCTCCTTTGGAGAGCAGGGAATGATAGATGGACAAAGAGTGATTTGAATATTTCCTTACATGTTAAGGCTTTGTACTCATATATAGAGGAGAACCATTATGCCTCAACTATGGATGAAAAGCTTAAGGGTCTAAATGAAAAGAGGGAGATCCCGGTATACTGGCAGCCTCCACCTCTGGGTGTCATTAAATTGAACACTGATGGCGCCTCAAAGGGTAACCCCGGCCTGGCGGGGGCGGGTGGCCTCCTGAGAGATGACACAGGGCAGTTCCTGGGTGGATTCGCTAGGAATTTGGGTACTTGTTCAGCTCTTAAAGCTTAACTTTGGGCTGTTATGCTGGGATTGGAAATGGCGTGGAACATAGGCGTGAGGAAAGTGGAGCTGGAGGTGGACTCCTAAAGTGTGAAGCAGCTGCTTTTGGGTTCGGAATCCCCGAGAAATGGTAATCTTGCTCTTGTGTGTAGGATTCATTCCCTCCTTTGCAAGAATTGGAGTGTCACTATCAATCACATATATAGGGAGGCCAATATATGTGCAGATATCTTAGCCAATTTAGGTTGTAATGCTTCCTTTGATTATGAAGTTTTCACAACTCCTCCCCAATGTATTCTTAAAACATGATTATCTGGGAGTTGCCCAGAGTAGGTTTATAAAAAACTAGCTTGTGTGTTTATTGTTTTGGCCGGTAAGGCCTTTGTTGTAGCAAAAAAAACAAAGTTGAGTTTGATGAATGTTTAATTAATAGACCCAACGATTATATATACACATTTTGATGTGCTCAAACAAAGACAAGAAGAAGAAACAAAATATTTAGTCAGTGGTGGACTGGTGGTAGGTAACAATGGCTTTCAAGTGGGTCATTAATGCAATATATTTTATTACTCGTTAACTTTTCTTTCAATCCAACGATTATATATACACATTTTGATGTGCTCAAACAAAGACAAGAAGAAGAAATAAAATATTTAGTCAGTGGTGGTAGGTAACAATGGCTTTCAAGTGGGTCATTAACGCAATATATTTTATTACTCGTTAGCTTTTCTTTCAATCCAGAGATCAATGCTTATTGTGCTAAATAACAACATATTAAGGTGGATGGAATATTGGCTCATGGATCAAAAGTAAAAAAAAAAAAGTGACAGAAATGCATGCTTCAATCTTGGGACACAGGTTCCACCATTTCACCATCATCGAGGCCTCAAGATTCCGCTGCAAAGAACAAAGTGAGCCTTGTTTTGGTTAAATAAAGAAAACCAAGACCAGTAGCAAATAAATAAACACAGACTAACATCCAGCAATGGCAAACACTCATAGCTAGTTCCAAGGGCTCCACAGTTAGATGAAGGATTTGGATCGGTTGGGTAAAGCGTTTAATTAAAGTAGTCTCACAAAAAAAAAGGAAAATCTGGTGATGCAGCTCAGGTAGAGAGAAAAGTAGAAATAGGAGAAGCACATATTTTCATTCATAATCCCCAAAATACGCTTAGTCTCATACATAATTACATATAGAGTGCTCAAACAATTGACTCAATAACCACATACCCGAAATACATGAGCTAATAGTAAACAAGATAATAAATGAATGACAAGTCTCTCAAACAACTATTAATGAATATACGACAGTACATGCATCAACACCTCAAGGTAAGAAGAATCAGTAAGCAGAGAGTGCTTTAAACTAAGCAGGAACAGTAGCGGCAAAATCTGGATAACGCATCATAATGTCATCAGCAACCTCCCAAGTTGCTTCCTCAATTGGTTTGCCAAGTCAATGAATCAACCAATGAGTAATTGCGACATTGTTCTTTGGCAGCATCTTCCTATAGCAGTTGGATAACAAGCATAATTATCAAAATTGGTAGAAGGATGAATAGGCTGATTGCTTGGACCTGGTGCCTTCTTAAGTTGAGACACATGAAATACAGGATGCACTTTACTTTTACTTGGCATTCCAGTTTATAAGCCACCTCCCCAACTCGTTTAAGGATCTTATAAGGTCCAAAATAACGAGGAGAAAGTTTAAAATTGACACGGCGTTGAACTAATTGTTGCCGGTAAGGTGTAACTTCAACAACACCCAATCTCCTATCTCAAACTTTCTGTCAATCCTTCCCTGATCTGCCAATTGCTTCATTCGACGTTGAGCTCTTACCAATTGCTCTTTCAAAACTTACAGCATGCCTTCATGATCCACCATTCGCTGATTAACAGCTTCATTCAAAGAATCTCCATCAATATAGGGTACATGAGTAGGCGGTGGATAACAAAATAATGCTTGGAAAGGGGTCATATTCAAGGAGGTATGGTAACTAGTGTTGTACCAATGTTCAGCCAAAGATAACCACTTACTCCATACTTTAGGTTGTTGGCTGCAAAAGCACCTCAAATACTGTTCTAAGCACCTGTTAACGACCTCACTCTGACCATCAGTCTACGGATGGTAAGCAGTAGAATAGTTGAGGTCCACCCCTTGCACAAGGAAAAATTCCTTCCAAAAAGAACTAAGGAACACTGGATCCCTATCAGAGACAATCCAGGCTGGCAGTCCATGAAGTTTATAAACATTATTTATAAAAGCTTGAGCGACCAAGGAGGCAGAGTATGGATGAGGAAGAGGACAAAAATGAGCAAATTTAGTCATGCGATCTACAACCACCAGAATAACTTCTTTACCACTATTGTTGGGTAATCCTTCTGTAAAATCCATGGTGATATCACTGAAAACAGAATTAGGAACAGGAAGTGGCTGCAGCAACCCAGGAGTAGCCACACATTCAGGTTTGGATTGTTGACACACCAAGCAATTCCGGACAAATTCCCTCACCTGCCTATGTAAACCCTTCCAAGTGAAATACTGTGAAATTCTTTTAATAGTCACATTCACACCTGAATGGCCTCCCCATGTACTAGAATGAAATAGAGTAATAATATGGTTTGGTAGATCCCCATGGGTACCAACCATATTAAGCAAATCATTCACCAACTAAAATTTAGGGACAGTACCTCCTGCCTTTAAGATATTGAGCTTATAACTCAAACGTAAATCATCAGACCAAGATCGTTTAATGCGATCCAACAAATCAGATTGAATGCTAGAGATAGCTAGAGAATATAAGGTGTTACCTTGAACACGAGATAAAGCATCAGCTGCAACGTTCTCCCTTCCTTTCTTGTAGCATATTTCATAATCAAGAGCCAATAACTTGACTAACCAAGCTGCTTGGCTAGCAGTAGTTACTCGCTGGTCAGTATTTGATTCAGGATATCCTCATTGTGATCAATCTTCAAGTTTCTGACCTTCAAGTAGAGCTAGAAAAAGGAATTTTCTTTTTATTTTGCTTTGGTCACCGGCAAATAATTCTAGCATGTCTTTCGGCATCTCACCTTCCCAAATGACACGATGATGAGTCCATCACTGGGAGACTTTAAAACTTTTGGCAGTTTCAATGGCAATACTAACTTTGGGATATCAATGCTACGTACCCAAGTGGAAACCAAAGTTTATCACCAAATTAATATTCGTGTGACATATACCACAACGTTAGGATATAGTACCTATTGATTAATTTCAGATCAAGAAGTCAACAACGATTGGTCTGCATGCCCTTAGGCGTATCTGGTAAGAGCTAGTGATATTTGGGAACGGTACCATCAACGATCGGCAGCACCGGGCCTTCACACCCTCATACCATCATCACATTTTATGGATTTGTTGCTTATGAGTTGCTATATGTCCATTTTGGTTGTTCAAAAGTCCATCTCAATTGATTTACACAGAAGCTGCTGCTCCTTTTCCTCTTCTCTTTCCTATTTTTTTTTTAATTTTCATGACATATAATAACAATAATAATGTTTTCTACGTTCATTTCTTTCTTCTCATCATCTTTATAAAGTTCTCGTTTTGAGACTAAAAGCTCCAATAGGATATCAAAACCAGATAAACATATAGCCCTTAAAACAAGTAACATCAAGGATCATGGCCTGATGGATATTAGATAATGACTCGGATTAAGTAATGTGGTCAAAGATAATCTTCAACAATCAGGCCAATAGTCAATGCTTTTAATAAATTAATGGAGTCCATATACTTGTTGGGAAGTAAACCCGGATAACAGTATACGCAGCGAAATGGATATCAAATTATCCAACAAACTTCCCTATCAACTGAATACCAAGGAAGCAAGCAAATTGCAGCAAAATAATATCAACAAGCAAACCAATCAAAAACGACAAGAGACACCAAATTTTTACGTGGAAAACCCCTTCAAATCGAAGAGTAAAAACCACGGGACCCAAGGTTCATCAAATCAACTCCAACCTCCTTCCAAAAGGTACTAACAGCACCACCAAATAAGAAAGTGTAGATAACAACACTACAACAAAGAATAAGAAGAGTTATAGAGAAATTCATCAAAACCTGCTGCTGAATTTCGACCTCCCAAAGTAACAGCTCCACAACTCCAAATTTGATCTCCACCGTTCAGATTGTAGATGAACATGTCTGGAATCTCCTGACAACATTTCATCTTGATCCAACGGTTAACAAAACGGGAACGTGGCTTTGAACAAAGCTGGACAGAATAGAAAAAAGTTGCCGCAAAACCTGAACTTTCTCTGATAACGAAAAATTTCTTATCTATAGTGTTTTCTGAAAACCTAAACCTATTTTCAGACATAGTATAATATATTTGCGGGCTACTCCCGGCGCTTTACGTTCTAACAGGTGTTGGGTGTTCAAGTATGAGTAATTGTCCCACATCAGATAAAAAGAGACCAAATGAGTAAAATATAAGTGGAATGGACCCATGTACCCAATGCCTTAAGGTTTTGAGTTACTTTGTGGTGTCCAAGCCCACGAGTGTGGATCTCATTTGGGCCTCGCTTGTTTTCTCTCCGATTTGCGGGCTACTCCCCGCGCTTTACTTGCTAAACATCTGGTAGCGGAGCTTTGGTTGTTAGTTGAATAACTGAACTGAATATGGAGGCTAATGTTAGCAAGATGGTATGTTTGAATGGAGCTAATTACCACAAGTGGAAAGGTAAGATGAGAGATCTTTTGTTTGTGAAGAAGATGCATCTGCCAGTGTTTGGTTCTAAGAAACTTGATTCTATGTCTGACGAGGATTGGGAGTTTGAGCACCAACAGGTTTGCAGCTATATTCGGCAATGGGTAGAAGACAATGTTTTGAATCACATTGTCAATGAGACACATGCCAGATGTTTTTGGGATAAGCTGGAGAGATTGTATGCTTCAAAGACAGGCAACAACAAGCTGTTCTTGTTGAAGCAGTTGATGAATTTGAGATACAAGGAAGGTTGCTCTATCTTAGATCATGTGAATGATTTTCAAGGTATCCTTGATCAGTTAACTGGAATGGGAGTTAAGTTTGACGAAGAGATACAGGGACTTTGGTTGTTGAACACTTTGCCAGATTCTTGGGAGACTCTTCATATTTCTTTAGCCAATTCTGCTCCTAGTGGTGTTGTGACAATGGAGTATGTTAAAAGTGGTGTTTTGAATGAAGAGTCGAGAAGAAGATCTCAGGGTTCATCTTCATCATCACAATCTAATATTCTTATTGTTCAAGAGAGGGGCAGAGAAAAGTTTAAAGGTGGTCACAGAGGTTCGAGCAAAAGAAGAAGCAAATCAAGAAATAAGAACAAGACCTTTGAATGCGAATTTTGTGGTCGCGTAGGGCACACCCAGAAATATTGTTACAAGCTGAAAAAGGAGATGAAGAAGAAAGGAAAGGAAGATAAAGACAATGGGGATGGAAATTCTGTTGCTGTAGCTTCTGATCTTCTCATCACTCTTGATGAGAAAATCATCAATTTTGCATGTAATGAGACTAGCTGGGTGGTGGATTCTGGTGCTGCATTTCATGTCACTCCAAGGAAGGAGTTCTTTGCATCTTATA
>JAKUCV010004590.1:5254-15914 GCA_028386065.3 Turnera subulata
CGTACTCCAAAGGAACGTGGATCGAATTATTAAACGTTAAACCAAAATTTAATTAGAGCTGTTTATTAATCTGTCCGGTTGTTTGGTTCCGTTAAACAAGTTCGTTAATATCGTCCCGAGAACATGGGCCTCCGCACATCGGCCCGTTTCCGAGCCCATTTGTGCACCGAGCCCAAACCCGAGCTCATGGAAGTTAATCGGGTCCAAAGAGTTACCAAGGTATTCCGTCAACGGTTCTGTCTCGTGGAACGATACCCGAGACCTCGCCGGATAATTTCCGAGGCTGCCGGAAACTCGCCGAAATCTGGCCAAACACTGTTCATGGCAGCCCCCAAAACTCCTCTATTACTGTTCACGGCAGCCACAACCATCAACAACAAGCTTGCCAGAGTCATCCACGACCAGTAACGGTCTACTGTCGGCCAACGATTCAACACCACAACTCAACACCACCATCAATCGACAACAGGCCATCATCACCACCACGGCAACCAACCCACCATCAACACTACCACCACAAAACACAACCCGGTTAACACACATCCGAATTAAGACCCGATTACAACAATCCAAACACAAATCGGGTTAAGAGGAAAGAAACTGGGGAAGAGGGTGAGGCGTCACAGGGTCTTACCCGTACATCACACGATGGACGACGACGTGCAAAGACCGGAGACCAGAGGCGTCAGTTGCGGTGGCTCGTTCCCCTTGCGCGGTGGCGGCTCGAGGCAGATCGGGCGAGGCAGGGGCGCGGTGGCTGCTGGTGCTGCAGACGTCGGCGATGACCAGTTGCAGAGGGAGGCGGCTGGTGGCTTCGTCGTCTGCGGCGCGACGCGGAGGAGGCAGAGACGGGGTTCGTCGCGGCGACTGCAGGGAAGAAGAAGGAAGGGGCGGCGACGGCTTGAGAGGAGGTGGCAGCGGCGGCAGGAAGATGAGGAAGAGGAAAGGTGGGGAAGGTAGAGGAATTGAGGAAGAAAAAGAGAGAGGGAGAGTGCAGGGGAAGGGTGTGAGGCTCGTCAGGAGAAGATAAGAAGTAAAGGTGAAAAGAAATGACAAGAGAGAAAAAAAATAAAAGAAGAAAAAGGTGGGGGCCGGCGATTCACGGGTGAAGCTGGAGGCGGCTGAGAAGAAAATGGGAGAAGAAAAGAAAAGAAAGGAGAAAAGAAAGGAAGGGGAGGAAAAGAAAGAAAGAAAGAAGAGAGGTGGGGCCCGCGGCTGAAGGAAAACCGGGAGAGAGAAGAAGTGTAGCCGGGAAAGAGGAAGAGGAAGAGGAAGAGGAAGAGGAGTGGCTCGGGACAAGCCTCATTTGGCCGGTCCGGATTCTCGCGTCGAAATCTCGTAGACGCAGGGATACTCCCGTCTTTCCGACAAATTCCGTCCCGAGTCCAAAAATATGACTTGGGCTCGGAAAATCCGATTAATCCTCCTGAACGTCGTCCAAGTCTCGGAACTGGAAACCGAGGCTCGGTTAGTTAGGAAGATGCTCCCGAGCGCAGGAAAATTCTCGGTTTCGAAAAACAACTCCCGTTTTACCGCGAATTAATTACCCAAGATTAATTCAACAGTAAATCACGGTAAAACAATTTCTACAGTCCCGGTAAAAATCCAAATTTTACTCGGGCTGTTACAGTCTACCCGTCTTATCCGTGGGTCCTACCACGATAAGCTTCTGGCACACTGTGCTAGGTGTCTAACTCAACATGAGATACCGCTTATACCCTTATGCGACATCTCATCCGCTTATAAATACCAAACCTCACAGCTGAGTCATTCATTCTCAGCCATGGACTCTCCACTTCGTTCTCGAACGACCTCAGACTCCGAGAACAACAGCTACATCGGTGGCAAGGCTTTCCCGACAAGCTCCGATGAAGAGCCTCCAAAGAAACGATTCAAGACCAACATCATCGGTCTGGAGGAGCACATGGTGGTCTCCCCAAAGCGACGGAAGAAGCATGCTGTCAAGAAGGCTGGAGACAAGAAAGGCAAGGCGGTAGCTGAAAGCAGCACACCGCAGCAGAAGTTGACGCAGTTGAACGTCTCGTTGAGGAAGATCAGCTCGGCGGTGGCGCAAATCGAACTGGCGTGCATGGAGCTGTTCCCGCACATGGAAAATGTCAAAAAGATTGTAAAAGACCTAGAGAAGCAAATAGCTTCGTAGAGTACTCTTCTACTGTTGTAAACCTTTATAAAATAAATAAAATAAGCTTTCTTTTAAATCAAAAATTCTTGTGTTATGAAATCTCTTGTTAAACAGGAAAATAAAATATCTCAAAGCAAAATAATAGATCAACTATAGGAATATAAAATCAAATATAAGGAAATTAAAAAACAAAACTCGTTTAACAAATTCAAAACGAAAAGATATTAAAACAAAATATGTTTCATGATCGGTGCTCGTATCGGTCGAAAACACCCTCGAACCAAGAAACGTGACACGTACAGCTAACGGTGACGTCGGTTCCCACGTGAAAAAGACATCTGTTAACTGGCAAGGCGATGACCACGGGAACGTCATGTGTCCCTCGAAAGACACGTTACCCACTTGTTCATAAATTCCGCATGAGCCAAAACGTCTGTCGAGTCTCGTATCTCTCCACGATGTCCGAACAGCTGTGAGTTTGTCGCACATGCGCTCTACTCGAGATACGGTCCCATCCATCTAGCCACAATGGTCACGAATGCAAGTGATAAAAGATGCAAGAAATACATAGAAAGGTCATAAAACAAAAGACAAGGTAGCCAGAGCGAAATAAAATCATGTGTTGAAAATAGGCTGAAAATCTCTGGCATGGGTCCGAAAAACGCGTAAAGCAATAAATGCAAGTAACGGTAAAATTCAAAGGGCAAGATCTTGAAAATCAAAAACGGTAATCACGCTCCCCATAAGAGTATAAAAGAAGGAGCGGTGATGTGTAAATTATCAAAGCATTTTAAAGCAGTCAAACACTCAAGCAAACAAAACCACAAATCGCTAAAAAACAAAAGACCAATACGTCCCAACACAATGCCTGCTCCATCCTCAGTCTTCTTCGTCGAAGGTGCCAATCTTGGGTGAAGCTGGAGGCGGCTGAGAAGAAAATGGGAGAAGAAAAGAAAAGAAAGGAGAAAAGAAAGGAAGGGGAGGAAAAGAAAGAAAGAAAGAAGAGAGGTGGGGCCCGCGGCTGAAGGAAAACCGGGAGAGAGAAGAAGTGTAGCCGGGAAAGAGGAAGAGGAAGAGGAAGAGGAAGAGGAGTGGCTCGGGACAAGCCTCATTTGGCCGGTCCGGATTCTCGCGTCGGAATCTCGTAGACGCAGGGATACTCCCGTCTTTCCGACAAATTCCGTCCCGAGTCCAAAAATATGACTTGGGCTCGAAAAATCCGATTAATCCTCCTGAACGTCGTCCAAGTCTCAGAACTGGAAACCGAGGCTCGGTTAGTTAGGAAGATGCTCCCGAGCGCGGGAAAATTCTCGGTTTCGTAAAACGACTCCCGTTTTACCGCGAATTAATTACCCAAGATTAATTCAACAGTAAATCACGGTAAAAGAATTTCTACAGTCCCGGTAAAAATCCAAATTTTACTCGGGCTGTTACAGATCGTCCTCTGTACCCAAATTGTGATACTTTTTCTGAGTTATCAATGGTTGTGGAGTTGATGAGTTTGAAATCTGATTACAACTTATCCCACAGTTGTATGGATCGAATTTGTGATATCATAAAACTTGCAACCCCACCACGTGATTGTGTACCCACTAGTTTTTATGAAGTAAAGAAATTGGGAAGAAAATTAGGTCTTTCCTCACAGAAGATTGATTGTTGCGTTGACGGGTGCATGTTGTATTATAAGGATGATGCAGACCTAGATAAATGTAAGTTTTGTGAAAAAGCTCGATACAAACCATCTAAGAAAGAAGGAGGTAAACGAGTTCCTTTTGAAAGAATGCACTACCTACCGCTTATTCCTAGACTGAAAAGGTTGTTTGCTTCCCCTAAGACAGCTGAGAACATGAGATGGCATTCTGAGAATAGAAGAGAACCTGGTATTTTATGTCATCCCTCAGATGGTGAAGCGTGGAAACACTTTGATCAAACCTACCCTGATTTTGCCATCGATCCTCGAAATGTGAGGCTTGGTTTGTGTAGTGATGGCTTTAGTCCCTTTAATAATAATGGCAAATCTCACTCATGTTGGCCTGTGATGGTAACTCCTTACAATTTACCTCCAAAAATGTGCATGACAACTCCATTTTTGTTGCTTACCTGCTTAATACCTGGTCCTCATAGTCCAAAGAGTAGAATTGATGTTTTTTTTGTAACCATTGATAGATGAACTTATGTTGCTATGGAGCCAAGGTGTTCATACATATGACATTTCTAGAAAGCAAAATTTCCAGATGAGAGCTGCACTTTTGTGGACTATTAATGATTATCCAGCATATGGCATGTTATCTGGGTGGAGTACTCATTCAAAATTAGTTTGTCTTATATGTATGGATAATACAAAATCTTTTCTATTGAAGTATGGGGGTAAAACCACTTGGTTTGACTGTCATCGCCAATTTTTGCCACCTGGTCATATGTTTAGGAGGAATAAGGATGACTTTTGCAAGGATCGGGTAGAAAAATCACAACCTCCCCCAAGGTTAAGTGGTGAGGAATTGTTGAGGCGTGTAAATTAGTTCCCTAGAGTGATTGATATGAAAAAAGATTCAAATAAATTTGAGGGATTTGGGAAGAAACACAATTGGAACAAGAGGAGTATTTTTTGGGATTTACCATATTGGCCTACCCTTTTAATTCGTCACAATCTTGATGTCATGCACATAGAGAAGAATGTGTTTGATAATTTTTTTCACACGGTGATGGATAACAAAGATAGAACCAAGGATAACTTCAAAGCAAGATAGGACTTAGCGCTTCATTGTAAGCGTACTGACTTAGAATTGAAAACCTTACCCAATGGAAAACTTCGCAAGTATAAAGCTAACTATACTTTGTCCTACCAACAAAGGATGGAAGTATGTAGTTGGGTAGAGGGACTGAGGATGCCAGATGGGTATGCTTCGAATTTAGCAAGGTGTGTTGACAAAAATCAAGGTAGACTGATAGGGATGAAGAGCCATGACTGTCACGTATTTATGGAACGATTGCTTCCCATTGCTTTTATTGCACTACCAAGCAATATATGGAAGCCGTTGACTGAGTTAAGTCAGTTTTTTCGGGCTCTATGTTCAACTGAATTGCATGTGGAGAAGTTGATACAAATGGAGAAAGATATCCCAGTAATTTTATGCAAGTTGGAACGTATATTTCCACCATCTTTATTTGACTCGATGGAACATTTATCTGTACACTTGCCATATGAAACTAGAGTTGGTGGACCGGTACATTACAGATGGATGTACCCTTTTGAAAGGTAATCATAAGTTAAGTATAGTTACATAAGTCTAGTCATATATAGAATTAAATAGTTCTTTTTTATTCTAACTTTTCTCCCTTATAGGTTCATACATGACTTAAAAGGCATGGTTAAAAATAAAGGTCGACCTGAAGGTTCTATATGTGAGGCATATTTGATGTTAGAGTCGTCATTCTTTTGTTCTTATTACTTTGAGCCACATATTCCAACAAAAGCAACAAGATTGGGAAGAAATGAGGACGACAGATGTATCCAAGCCAAACAACTAACTTTAAATGTTTTTAAACAAGCTGGTCGTCCAAGTGGGAGAAAATCAACTCGTCCTTTGAGTGAGAAAGAGCTTCTTGCAGCATCATTGCATGTTCTTTTAAACTGTGATGAAGTAATACCATTTCTACAGTGAGTATGTAACAGCCCAAGTAAAAATTTCATTTTTACCGGGACTGTTTAAGTTAATTTACAGTAATTTACCATTGATTTTTAATCTTGGGTAAATAAATTATGGTAAATCGAGCATTGGATTCCGAAAACCGAGCATAGTCCCACGTTCGGGATTTTTCTGCGGATTTTACGGACCAAAGTTGGAATTTTTTCGGGTCCGGGAATCTTAGGAAAAGCTGGGTTTATCCCCGAATTATCGGGCCAGAAATAAGATAAGTGGGTATACCGGATATTTTCTGGTCCAGGTGGGTCACACTTCACATGCAGCATAGTAACTGCATAATTGAAGTTCAATTATTCAGCCGCCTTCTTCCTATTCAGCCTGTGACTTATCAATAATTTTGTTGTCTATAAAAATTAACCCTTTTCTGCCACTCTATGCACACCACAACTACTCAGTACACTACCATCATCATCTTCATCTCCACCTTACCCGCAAACACCATCATTTTACTTCCCTGCAAACTGCCTAAAACCAGGAAAAATAAAAAAAAAAAAACAACCAACACATGGCCGACACGTCACCGCCTTCCCTTCCTTCTTCTTTTTCTTTTCTGCCACCACCACAAGCCGCCGCCCGTGGGCAGCTGAGACCACCGGCCGAGCCACCGCACGCATCACCACCCCTACTGTCACCTTCCTCGCATTGACACCGACTGGACGCCGCCCTCGCCTCCTAAGTCCACCGCCTGACGCGCCACCTACGGCCAAGAACCCGACGGACACCTCCTCCTTGACCCAACATCACCGCGCCTTCCTTCGCCGTCGACCGCCTGCAACCGCGCTCAGCAGCCAAGCGAAGTCCGCGCCGTCGCCTGCTCGTTCACGAAGCCTCGCCTCCGTCCGTCGCTCGCGCCGCCGCCGCTGCAGGTAAGATGCAGACCCGTGGTTGTTGTCGACCCGAGTGTGTTGTGGCGGGTCTGACCCGAGTGATCTGGGTCGCGGGTCAAGCGTGTGGGCTGGAGAGGTTTGGGCTTGGATTAGGGTTGTGGGTTGTGATCTTGGGTTGGTTAGTTGGGCTGCTGGGTTTTGGATGTGGGCTAACACCATTGGCCCAGTCCGAAAATTAAAAAAAAAAGAAGAGAGAAAAGAAATTCTGGAAAAAAAAATAAAATAAAACTTGGGAAAAAGAATGTAATTCTGGAAATAATTTTGGAAAATAATATATGGTATGGAGGAAAAATAATAATTTGTAGAAATAATATTTTGGAAAGTACATACTTATGGAATAATTTTGGAAAGGGTATTATCAAGGTAATAAAATACCGGAATAATACCCGGGTATAGGAGTAAATATAGAATAGTATTTTAGCACTTGAAATAAATGGTGAACAATGATAATAATGGAAAATTAATCCGGGAGAGTAACCGAGCCGAGTTTATATTTAATTTGCGGTATACAGTATTAGCATAGCATTTGCATACCATCTTATGTGTGCATATTATTTAATTGATATAGGAGTTGATAACGAGCAATTTGCTGAGGAACCGGACTTGGAACTTGCTGGACAATTCCATAATTGATATCGGCTAAGGTGAGGATGGATAACCCTTGTTATGTTGCCTGTAATACTTTGTGAGCTTTGTTGTTCGATTGAACTGCTGAATTGTTGATTGTTGGCTGATTGACTGCAGTGGATATTATTGTTGCTTTTGGACTGTGAAATTGATTCTGTGGATAATATGCTGAGATTGATGTTGAACTGTTGACTGTGGATATTGAGGAAAAGAAATTGGAATATGAAATTGGAATGGATTTGAGATGTTGATATAATTGTCATGTGGAAGTAGTGGTACGACCCGATGGTTTGAAAATTAATTTTGGGATGCTATGGTCGGTTCTTGGTTTGTTTGGCTTATTGCCTGAGGTTAGGGTATACCGAATACCCAGTGGCTCGGATATGCCGAATATCCGTTTGGCTTGTTGCCTGTGGTTAGAGTATACCAAATACCCAGTGGCTCGGATATGCCGAATATCCGGTTGGCATGTTGTTGCCTGAGGTTGGGGTATACCGAATACCCAGTGGTTTGGATATACCTGTAACAGCCCGGGTAAATTTTTGATTTTTACCGGGACTGTAGAAATTGTTTCACCGTGATTTACTGTTGAATTAATCTCGGGTAATTAATTCGAAGTAAAACGATAGTCGTTTTTCGAAACCGAGAATTTTCCCGCGCTCGGGAGTGTCTTCCTAACTAACCGAGCCTCGGTTTCCAGTTCCGAGACTTGGACGACGTTCAGGAGGATTAATCGGATTTTCCGAGCCCAAGTCATATTTTTGGACTCGGGACGGAATTTGTCGGAAAGACGAGGGTATCCCTGCGTTTACGGGATTCCGACGCGAGAATCCGGACCCGCCAACGAGCTTGCCCCGAGCCACTCTTCTTCCTTCTTTTCCTTCCTCTTCCTCTTTCCCGGCAACGTTTCCCTCTCTCTCCCGGTTTTTTTTCCCGGCCACGTGGGCCCCACTTCTCCTCCCTTTTTTCTTTCTTTTTTCTTCCTTTCACCTTCTCCTTTTCCTTTCTCTTTTTCTTTCTACCTAGCCGCCACCACCCGTGAACAAACCGGCCCCCTCACCCATCTCTTCTCCACTTTTCTTCCTTGTCTTCTTCCTCCCCTCACATCACCCTCCCCCTCAATTATTCTCCCCAACCGGTGACCCCTCTCATCCTCTTCCTCTCCTCCTCACACCCATCTCCCTTCCTTCCCTCTTCCCCTCTCTCTCTCCCCTTCTCTTCTCCATAACCGCCACCGTCGAAGCCACCACCGGACAGGAAGCGACATCGCCGCCTCCTCGTTGTGCCTCCTTCGCCGCGCCGACCTCCTTGCAGCTACGACGCCGATGTCTGCAGCACCGGCACCAGCAGCCACCGCGCCCCTGCTTCGCCGATCTGCCTCGAGCCGCCATCGACGCGCCTTCATCTCCACGTGCGGCCGACCTCTCCTTTCCCTCGTCCTCGTGCGCCTCTGCCTGTTTGCACACGCCGCCGCCAGTCGCCTCCCTTGTAACCGTCGCCACTGTCACTTTTGCCCCAACATCGCTGACAGTGTGGGCGTGCGGGTAAGAGCTACAATGATTCCTTCCTCCTTCCTTCACTTTCTTTTCTTCCCCTTTACTCGATTGATGTGTGTGTGGAATTAATCGGGTTCTGGTTGGTTGTTTGTGTTTTGGGTTGTGGCTCTTGAATCGGGTGTACTCTTGGTTGTTCCGGGATTGTGTTTGGGTATTGCTGTGATGTTGATGATGGCGAGTTCAGAGGGCAGTGGAGTTGTTGCCCTTCGGAATTTTTGTGTTGATGGCGAACCGGGGCATGGAGTTTTGGAAAGGTTCTGTTCGTGAACAGTACCTGGGTGTTAACGGAGCTGGGTCTGCGATGAACAGTAGCAGGATTGGTGTCGTGAACAGTGATTCCGGCGAGGATTCCGGCAGTCTCGGGTCGATTCCGGCGAAGCCCCGGGATTTTCCGGCGAGCCCGGAAACTGACCTTTGGGTAATTTCTTGGACTCATATTGTACCTTTGGCACGGGTTTGGGCTCGGATTGCACACGGGCTCGGAAACGGGCCGACGTGCGGGGCCCATGTTACCGTGACACATACGCATTTAACGGACTTAATAACGAAACCGATGGATAAGTTAGAAAAGAGGATGTAATATATAATTAAGCGATAACGATTAAAACTATGGATTAAGAACGTTAATGAACCGTAAATTCGCCTAAAAGAACTGATAATTAAGTAAAGTTTACCAAGATTATAAGATTATAACAACGGGGATATTTCCTAATTAACGGATTTATTATCGGACATGTAATATTCATATACTATATGGACGTATTTAACGTTACCACTATTTTATGATCAACTATTACTAGGCGTATATATGTGGTTATTATTATTATTGTTAATTTTATCGAGGATAAGTAATTACGAAATAATACTTACTTCGACATATTACTAAATATAACTTATACAAGTATTTATGGATATATATATACGTTTTCTTGTCATGAGCGACTAATGGCCGGGATATCGACTTGAACGCTCGGATTCGGATCTAATTTAACGTTAAGTATAATTAGAATATCGATAGGAAACTCGGTTTCGGTTTTAATTTGAAATTAAGTATAAATGGTATAGTGAATAAAGAGGTTAATTTCATAATAAAGAAATTGGATAAGGCAAGCCGTATAACGATTTCTAAACCGGTATCATGCATAATCCTCCTGTCAGTGCATTATAAATGATTGTGTTGCTATGTGTATACATATAGGGTATCGAGGTTGACCGGATAGCAGTTTCAGAGACACACCAGGTGAGGATGGATAAACCTTGATATGTGCCCGTAATGCTGTGTGTGTACTTTTGTTGTTTGTGGATTATCGTTGTTTGTTTGATCTGCTGGAATGTTTGTCGGCTGATACTTGACTGTTATGGATTTGTTGATGCTGTTGTAGAAACGTGGTAGTCCTGTGTATGTCGTGTTGGAAATATTGCTGAACTGTTTGATGTGATAGATTGTTGATATGAGATTATTGATTGAGTGAGATTTGGATTAATCTGAGGAAATTGGAAATTGGATAACCGAGGAAAGAATAATGAGTATTGGAAATGGTATTGGATTTGATTATGAGATGATGTAATTGTCACTTGGAAAGTAGTGGTACGACTAGATGGTTAGAGACTAGTTCTGTGGTGCCTTGCCAGAGGGTTTGTTGGTTGGGGGTGTTGACCCCGGATTTGTGATATTGGGATGTTGATCCCGGATTTGAGATATTGGGATGTTGATCCCGGATTTGAGATATGGGGATGTTGATC
>JAKUCV010004590.1:16237-29422 GCA_028386065.3 Turnera subulata
ATATGTTATTGCTTGTCTGTGATTGTTTTCAAGTATTACGGTTGCTTGCATATCACTGTTTATCCTTCGTCGGTGAGCACTTCGGACTCACCCCTCGCCTGCGGGGTTTCATCCCGTAGGTTAAGTTGTTTCGTAGTTCAGGTACGTTGTTCGATGGCTGCTGCTTTCTTCTCCGCCTGACTCCGGATCCATACCTCCGCTGCATGTGCATAAGTCTTCCGCTGCTGTGTGATATATGATGCTATATTGCTGAATTCCTGTGATATATATTACTGATACTATCTGCTGCTGCTGTTGAGCACTGTATTTGGATTGTATAATGGTCCCCGGGTGTGGGTGACAGTTGTATTTGATGGATTGCTGTTGTATAATACTTGCACGTTGTACTGTCTGTTCTGTTAATATGAATAGTTTCGGCACGTGTTTACTGTGTTACGGTAAACACGGGTCGGGGCGCTTCAGAGTACCTTATTTATTTCCACACTCTACTATGAGATTATGAAAAAACTTATAATGGTTTTAACTATCATTTAATTTCTGATAGGATGTATAAAAAGTGGGTACTCATTCATTTTCCTCACGCATCAGCAAAAGATATTGAGCAATCAATAGATAATCATTTTGTCAAGTGGTTCCATCCAATACTACTTATAATGAGGATTAAGTTATTTGGTTTTTATATACTTTATTAAGGATAGTACCCTATTTTTATTAAGGATATTTGTTAATTATTTTAACCTGTCCCGTTTTATTTGTATATTGGATTGGGATATATTTTTGGTATTGGATTGGTATGATTTTGTTTTCACCAAAAATAAATGATGACGAAACTAGTGACGAAAATTATTATCATTGTGACCAATTTTATTAACTCACGATTCAGTATAAAAAGGAAGCAATGACCATATTTGTGACCATTTCAATTGTGGCGGAATTTTCATCACATCGTATTTGGTCACAATTTGCGTCAAGAATTTCCGTCTCACCATATTTGGTCACAGTTCTAGTCAGAATTTTTTTGGTTGCATATTTCGTCGCAAATATTGGTCGCAAATTTAGTCACAAATGTAGTCGCAGATTCCGTCACAAATAAATTGGTCGCAAATTTTGTCGCAAATATGGGTCGCAAATTTAGTCACAAATGTAGTCGCAGATTCCGTCACAAATACATTGGTCGCAACTTTTGTCGCAAATATTGGTCGCAAATTTAGTCGCAAATATAGTCGCAGATTCCGTCACAAATAAATTGGTCGCAAGAACCGTTGCAACTTGATTTGCTACCTCAATTTAGCGACCAATTTATTTAGTCAGAAAATGAGTCACAAATGAAGTTAGTGGTTAATTTCAAGGTAAAAAAGGTCGCAAAGTTGGTTGAAAAACAACAATTTTCTAGTAAAAAAAAATATCTGTTATACGCTTTGCTTTTCTTGGAAAGATACATGTCATGGAATTGATACTCCAAAGAATCAACATCCATATTAGTTGAGGTGCGATAGCAATAACATTGCCTACTCTTTGGTTCAGGGAATTAGACAAAAAACCATATATACGTATGACATTGGATCATACTATTTTTCATAAAAGAATTTCACAAATATTCAGATACCAAATGTGTCTTTTAACACTAATTAATAGAAAGACGCATACAACAAAAATAAGCTCTTGTTAAGGGTAAAGGAAAACAAGAATAAGCATATATTGATGAAAGCAAAGGAAGCACATAAACCATTAAAGCTAAAGGAATAATATTCATCTAAAATTGAAGAATATAATCTTTTCAACATCAAACCGTGTATTTTCGGGTATCGAGGTAAAAAGGTTAACTTTATTCCTCAAAAGGAAAAGCTTGAGGGGCAAAGAGAATTGGAGCCACAAAAGCAGGAAACTTGTTTAACCATCACCATGCACGTAAGTTTGGGACTTGATCATGATTGTGGCTTGCTTTTAGATCGCTCCTGCTTTGGTTGATTGTTCGCTTTTATTCACACGTTCCATCCTTAACGTCGCAAAACATTTGATAGAGAAAAAGACTCAAAAGCATTATTCTTGAGAAGAATATGTAGCGTCTGATGACAACTTATTCATTAATCATAAAATATTCAGTGAAATCGATTAAAAATAAGAATTTGACGAGCTCTAACTAATAGAAAAATATATTTAAATTATTTTGGAATTATATAAAAAGACATTCAACTATATAACAGAAATTATTCTTATTATTTAGGCTGATGTAAGATTGCTTAGCTTTTTTTTTTTTTTATCACGAGTCAGATAATTATACTATTCTGAGTAAAATTTTGTGTCATAAAACATCCAACCATTTTAACCCCATATCGGACAAGATAATTCCCATGAGCAAAGTTATGTTTCAGATCAATGTCAGGCATCTTTAAACCATCATATGAGCTCTCTCTAATTGTCTTGAACTTCTTGCTCTTTGCAAAATAGCAAAGAATGTGCTACTAGTTAAACGTGCAAATTACTCTATTCAGACTGAAATCTACAAATTTGTGCATGATTTAATTTCATAAGGAACAAAATGCTCTGCTAACTGTTTCGTTTAGAAACGGTGGTGAACAACTTGTTATGTTCGGTAGAATTAACATGATTCCAAAGCTTCAAAGAGGCAAGCATTTTTCCACATTATACTGAGACTGAATTGAAGTTTTTTTTTATAATAAGACTGAATAGAAGTTAACAGTAGCAGTTAATATATCTAAAATACTTTCTTTTTTGGGGCCGAAATATCTCAAAAGTTAGTACCAACAAACATTACACTATAAAACATACAATGATATTTAACTTTTTATAGCATGCCCGTGCTCATAAAGAAACGATTCGCTCTGCTGTGGCTTACACCAACCTAAAGCACTTTGGTCCAACTGTTGCTCCAAATGAAGAATATTTTTGCCAAAGGGCTTTGATATTTTTTCCCAGAAGGGTGAAAAAAGGGGCAAGCATTTCACTCGATCTTGATGCACATGGAATGGATCATTGAACACTTTACCTTTTATGTGGGCTAAAGCAGTAAGTATTAGTATAAAAGTAAAATGGCATGCATCGGGATCTGAGGAAATTGAGGCAGCAAAAAAGCAACAAAGGTACGGCAATTATTAGCCTTGGACAAATCGATGTGCTGGTATCTATGGAGTGGTAATATGTTTCCTCTGTTTGGTTTTGGGTCCGTAGATGCCGGTACAGTTGTTGCTACTCGATGTGAATGAGCTCGCGGCAGATGCTGTGGCCTGGAAAATTATTGGATCTGATATGCCCCAAAATAAAATAATGTCCGGCAACTCCATTTGTTGAATTTATTAGTTAAAGTCGGGAAATATTGTGTCTGGTATTAATTTGTTGTTCAGTACTTTTGGCTCATCACAGTAAACAGTGGACTCGCTCCATTTAGTAATTTTCCAGTGGCTTGGGGACATTTTTTCTACTAGCTTGAATTGACATGTTTTTCTAACCGGCGATGCTAGTTGTTAAAGTTTCTATGTGGAATAGGCAACTTCCGAACACTGGTACTACTTTGTTCATTTACCCTTTCTTTTGTTTTTTTGCATTAGTTCGCATGGATTAGGTACTTGTATTAAATATTGTTCTCTGTTTTAGTTCAACAATTCAATGGTATCCGAACAGAATGGTGATAACAAGATCCTAATCATAAACTATGGTAAGCTTGAATGCAACTACTCCAAAGTTGGTTAGATATAAAAGATTTCTCTACTGTTTCCACTCAGATGCACTAATACCAAAGCCTTTTTCTGCCCGTCCTAAACTAACTATTCCTTAGCCTTTTTCTGCCCGTCCTAAACTAACTATTCCTTGATGAGACATGGAGGAATCTAAGAGTGAGTCGACGAATTAGTTCGCAACATGACAGAGAAGTAATGTTATCTCTACCCACTAATGGTATTTGTAATATTATCCCGTTCAGGTCTGGTACGTGTGCCTCAGGTCAAACAAGACATGTGCATCTTCAAATCAGTGGTCCTCGATCTCATATATACACCCCATACCCCGAGTTTCAACCGTGAATATATATGACAACACGGGTACATGCCTGAGCCTCGTCCGATTACGATCCATAATCCATGTGCACGGAATAAAATCCTGTTGCCAATTTTATTCGATTGTCTGCATCAAAACCTGTAAAAGTGTGAATAGCTGACACCTGACTTAGGGTGTCACAGCCAACAATTCGTGGCTTCCTACCCTGCAAATCCAAAGCATTTGCAGCGCCCTTGTCCCATCGTCCAGTGTCCATGAGGAGAAGGTACCAGATAAGTCAAGAAAATACACCCCAAGCTATGAAGGAAAATATCGATATTCTAGCCTTACAGTCACTGATAAGTCCTCAAGTGTTAACAATTTCAAGTTAAACCAGGATTCCCTCCACCAAAGAAAGAAAAAAACCACAAAATAAAGATTAGGGGAACTGAACATTCGAATAATATCTAGCTAAAAAAAAATGAACGGATGGCATGATTCCACTGGCTTCTCAATATTGCCGTGCTATTTCCCTAGAGTTTGAACATTTTTTCTCACATGGAGATGCTTAATACAGGCGGGCAACACTTCATCACAGTCATATAATATAAGTAGTTATCAAGCAAAAGAATCGACAAAGTACACGCAGAAGTGAAAATCAAAACCGCTTTAGATTGCCTGATAAATGGGGATGAAAATGAAAAATAAATTTCAGTTTTTCTTTCAAGGCATCACTGAAAGTGTCAAGATTCCAAATTTCATTTAAATCATCCCCAAGTCATGTACGGTGTTCCCAAAATCTACTCATCCCTTTTTTTTTTCTTCTGAGAATGAATTCCAGGATCTATTTCTCTAGCAATGAATAAAGTCATTGTTTTCTTCCTCTTCCTTTCTTTCCCGTGGGTGCTTCCGTTTGTTCTTTCCCAGCAACTTCTGTCACATCAGCTGCATCAAGAGAAGGGGGAAAAGAAAAAGGGACACTTAGATCGAATAATCTCTACAAATCAAGCTGCAATATCTCTGATCAAATGGCAACACAATGTAGAAAAGAGGTTTAAGGAAATCTACATACCATCAGGACCCCGAGACATCAAAGTAAAGAATAAGTTGTTCAGCTTCTCCATCTTCTTAGCATCCTGTGCCTGATCAGTCTTGAACTTTAGACACTGGCAAAAGGTAAAACAATTCATCAAATGAGAGAAGCTATCAACAGAGTAAAAGTAAGAAATGCAGATATTTAGAATGCAGATGCTCAGTAAGTAAAGCAATATGACATTCAATTACTTTTGTATAGCGCCGTTAGACACATGTAGAAAACGCGATCATTGACCCAAATGAGCCAGAAAGAAAGTTAACTTTAAGAATATCATAAAAAGGTCATATGATGATAAAGCATGCCGCTTCCGTGAATTAAGATTAGCACAAGTAATTTTTACAAGGCCATCCCATCCTCTTTGCTTTCACCCCCTTCAGAAACCCCTCCTCATTTATCTTTGACTCCCTCACAAAATTCCTCCATCATTCCAATCGAATCTCCTCTTTCAGATCCAAGAAAGCTAAAAAATGATGTAAGGTTGGTGGAAAAGAGGTGCTAATTACATAAAATTCAAAAGGAGGCCTAAAACTCTACGATAGCATCTCTCCAACATCAAAGTCAAATCCCATAGTCTCCTAATTGCTTCTTGGACCATCGATCATGCTGCAGCATGCTATTTATTAAGAGTTTTCCTTGCTTAGCTTCTCTGTTAAATTCATGGTAAGGGTAACGTACAAAGAAACCCATGAAAGGCACAGGCTCCACATACACACAAGTTTATGTTTATCTTTGTGCAATAGGGGATATCAATTCTCAACCAGTGATGCCATCAAAAAGAAACATGACTAGGAAATCACACTTCTCTATCAAACCTATACATTCAATAATCATAAACCCATGCATATGTAAGTAATGGATCTAGCCTACGAATTTCTAGTCAGCCACTGTAGAAGAACCTGATGTAAACAGAAATGTCCCTATAACAAACACATAACTTTGCTCGTTCTTGCAGCATGCAAAGGGGAGATATACAAGATTGGTAAGATAACATAAGACGTAAAAGGAGGCTTCTGCAACTTCTGCTAAATCACCCCATCAAAAATGCTTTCCAAAGTTGTTAATAGGAAACAAACTAGCCGCAGCTTTCAAGCAATAAACATATTTTTCAACCTACAACGGCTTCTTGTATCAATTGAATTCGGATGCATCGTCATTTTTGTAAACCAATTATCCTAAAGCAATTCAAGAATTTTACGGCTCCAAACACTTGAATAGAAACCAGGATTGTTGAAATCACTTAATTATACAATTGAAGAAAGGGGTGTGGTAGAAGATCTCAATTTCCTCCAGGTAACTCTCTGAAAGGATTTCAAGCAGTGAATCCAGAGCTTGGGCAATCAAGAAAAAAGCACAAAACAAATACTGAAGGCATGAAGCAACAAATTAATCTCAACAACACCTATTATCAACTGAATCGAAGCTGCACCAATGAGTCCCTGATCGGTACACCCACGCAATCAATACCACCTGTCTTAACCTAAAAACTGCACCGAGTTGCCACATTGTCCAATTACTCACAAGCGAATTGTAAGTCAAAAATTGTATTGGCATAGTTTTGATGAGCCGTTTAATAAAAGCAGGAATAAAGTAAACAGAAGAAGAGAACGAAGAAAACAGATACCTCTTTGTTATCAGTGACCTTGAGAACCAACTTGCCGTCACAATGTCTGTACTTCATCACGTACCGCGTCTGTTTATCCCCGGTTTTTTGATACCACAAAGACAAATCAATTGTTAGGGCAGGTAAAATAACAAAGGAATCTAGTTTCTACTCTAATTACACCCCCAACGAAAAGAAAAAAAAATAGGGCCAAAGCTCAATTTGCTCCATATTTACTAATTGGAACATGCAAAACTCACAAAAGCCACAAAAAGTCGTCAACTGAATTTGACGCCTTAATTCGTTTCTAAACCAACACATATAACGAGGGAGAGGAAATAGCAGAGATTGCTCCGTTCCTTTTTTTAATTGAAGTTTTTTTAAGTGACCAAATAGAAGACGAGAGTAAAACCGAGTAACTTACGGAATCTGGATCGGCACGGAAAAGTTGTTCGGATCGGTCGAGGAACTCGTCCCAGGATGTTATGTAGACCATTGCGACGTCGAGGAGGATAAACGGAGGCTACGAGGACGGCGGTTGAGAGGTCGGCGAAGTACAATTTGGCGTGTGCCGGTGCTAGTGGAGAACGGAGGTGAACTTTCTGCCTTTTGGTCTTTTTATTTATGCTTTTTGAGGGGGAGCAAAAGAAGGAGACAGTGGATGGGCTCTCCGTTACAGTACAGAAACAGAGTGCTGATAGTTACAGACTACGTCCTTTTGGCACTCGTATATAAGCAGCAACTATTTTTGGGCCATAACCAGAACGGAACCAACCCAAAGCCCAACGAGACTTGGGGGGGGGGGGGGGGGGGGGGGGGGGGGGGGGGGGGGGGTGTTGGCGCCGTAAGTTCGTCCAATAATTGCATTTTACAGAAGTGGCAAAATGGGTTGGGTACCCAATGGGTTACAAATGGATATACGGTATATCGGCTGGAAACTCATATCTAGCCAATCCTCACCTGGTTGGGTAAGCTGAGCTTATGCACAACGTCACGTACCAAATATCCATTACCTTGTCCGATAGTCTCTTTTAAACTCGGGGATAGTACCAGAGTTCCTGAAGAGGGAGTAAGAAATACTATTGTTCCTTAAGGAGAGAAAGAGAAGAACTTTTAACAACTATGAGTAACATCCATGAGACTCATAATCCCATACCACAAACACTTACCTCATTCTCACCTATTTCTCTTCCAGAATCAGTCAGACAAACCCATTCTCACAAAATAGATCACTTAGTAGAAATTACCCATGTTCCAGAAGAAGTCAAGATTGAGGATTCAACTCTTCCTTTGGTTAATCCTTATACAGTCTTTAAAAAAGGCTCTATCTCTCGAGCTATAAAGACTTTGATTTCTTCTCGACGTCCTGTTGTCAAAGAATACATCCAGTCTTCGAAGATGAATCACTGTGTCTTGAAGGCAACCCCTGCTGAGTAGTGTGTTACTTTGGAAATCCCTTCTTCCTTTATCTCTCAATAGATAAAACAGGGATACTCTCATCTCCATCTTGGAGTAATCAGACTTGTTCTCTCCTATCATGGACGACAAGGTCTACCAGTTACAGCGAGGCTCTCGTTGTTGGATACTCGATACTTGAACTATGAGCATGCTGTGATCGGAACAATATTGACTACTTTAAATTCCGGAAGTATTGTGCTCACGTTCTTCCCGAATTTTAATATATCTTTACTGGATGAAAACCTACCACGAGCCCTGAAGATTCAGCTTCAATTATATGGTGCTGAACAAACTTCTTCCTCCATAGCTGCAACCCTGCATCATCAGATAGTATATCGTCTGCAAGACCGTGCTATCAATCTCAGTTTTTCCGGAGTTTCGACAGATCCCTTGTTTATCTATGCTGATACTGAATTTGTCCCTACTATTGTCCAACCACCACGGCAGCTTCCTCGAGAAGAATTGGAAAAGCTAATCCCACGAGAATGGCTTACTAATTATGAAAAGCTACAACGAAATGAACAACCGGTGCAATTTCTTGATCCTTCCTTCCAGAAGCAGATAGATGGAACTGTGAAGATGACTTATGGAAATTCTGAGTCATCTTCTTCCTCCTCTTCCTTCTATCATTCCTGTATTATCGTTCCAGTTCCTACTCCTAAAGAAAAGAAAATTCCAGCGGCATATTTTCACCCTGATGGATCACACATCTATGCATCTCATGTCAATGGCCACTTTGTCTGGGATATAGACCCTAACATGTGTGAACTTGGTTGCAATTGTGATGAGTTATCTGATTTGGTCCCTGTCAACTCAGTCCTCTACCACCTCTCCCAGTCTATGCAAAAGCATTAGACTGGTTGGCCCGAGAAGGTTATTCTTCTTGTACACTTGAGGAAAAATTAAAAAAGGAACCCTCACTTCCACTTCAGACTTGTATGATGTTTTCTGAAGCAGAATTTCCTCCCCCCATTCCATCCACAGATCCATCCACCAAAATATCAGCTAGACCTTTTGTGACTCCCCCACAGACAGTCCAACCTGATGGACATCGACCTTCCCTTTCTCAGGTCGAACAAGTCCTTAACTGGCAATCTCAAGCCTCTAAGGCTCATCATTATCAGTCCAAAGAAATTTCTGAGAAACTCTCTCAGGTGGTTCAGATCACGTCTCGCACAGAGCAAAAAGTTGATGCCATTGTAGCTGATCTGCTGGCTACAGAAAAACGGCTCAATTCAAAGATTTTAACCCTTGAAGCAGAACTCAAAGAAATCAATCGTACCAGAAGATTGATTCATGATCCAGAACGAAGTCGCAAGGATGCTGAATTGAAACGACTCCATGAAGATCTGGATGATTCTGTTAAGAATCGCCAAAGAGAAGTGGAGCGAGCTCAACAACGGGAGATTGAACGGCAAAAAAGAAAATAGTCGTCACCTATCCAACCCTCGCCTTCACCTTTGTTCATGCCTCCACAATATCAATCTCAACTAACACCTTCCCAATTCGCTTTCTTTGATCCATTACAACCCCAACAGCCCCATGTACCTCCTTTTCCTCCTCTAGTTTTCGGAACAATTCCTCCATCTCACACTGCAACTTTTAGGGTTAAAACCTCATCGAGGATTCATTCCTCCTCGGAAAGTTCTGAAGAACACAGTTCAGAATCCCTTTCTTCTAAACAAGCAGGAAAACGGCATATGTCACAATATGCTATTTTTGCAACAACACTAATCATGCCAGAACAAGAATCTCGATCTTCTGAAGACTCAGAAGAAGTTTCTGAAGCTTGGTCCTCTGAAGACGAACGAACTGATATTACTCAACTCTATATGGCCACAGCCGCTACATCATCTACTCAACCTCATGTTGTGGAAGTCCCAGATGATCTTCCGGGATATGGTCAAGCTCAAGATACAGCTCAGTCTACTCAAGGCTATACTCAGACTCCTACAGATACTCCAATGGCTGATCCATTTGATCCACCTCCTAAGCCAGTTGCGGGACCCTGGTTTACTATTGACGACATTCCACCATCAAAATGGCAATCCCAATTTACTGAATTTCAGGCATGGATTGAAAACCAGCGAACAGTCACAAGACAGTCTCTCCATCTTATCCTGAAGGAATTCACCTCTAGATTTATTGGAACACTATGGGAATGGTTCAATAAAATGCAAGACTCGTCGAAAGCAAATTTTCACACTACCAAGAATACTGACGAAGTCATTTCATACTTCTACTACTCATTCCTTGGAGACGCAACAAAACTCAAGAATTGCCAAGAATCTGAATTCTATCAGATGAAGTGTTGTTCCATGAAGAAGAAAGATCTTGATTTCCATTACCAAAGAATACTGAAGTACTATTGGAGATTGGTCACGGTTGATAAATCCGTAAATACATTGAATCAGACGTTTCTTACTTCATTACCAGAAGAGCTCCAACCTTCGGTTCGCAGAGCAATTACAACACAAAAAATTGATGTTGCCCAAACAACAATTGGAGTACTTCATCAGTTGGTACTCGAGTCCGTTGAAACACTCTGTGAAAATCAAGAATACTTTTCTAAATTCCTGACCGTAAAGGTACCTTACAAAAATCCCAGCCTGAAGATTAAATGCAAAGAAACACAATGCCCCTGTAAGAAGCAATCACATCGATTTTCCAAAAAGCAGTTCAAATGAAAGTTTAGAAAATGGAAACCTTTTCGAAAAACCAAAGGTCGTCATAAGTTTTTCAAGAAGAAGTCTCGAAAGGGGAAAAATACTGATCGTTGTTACATCTGTGGAAAGAAAGGACACTTTGTAAAAAACTATCCAGTCAAGCCAGCCAAATTGGCAAAAATGATTCAGCAGATTGATCTCAATGATTCTGACGGGGATATTGAATCTCTTTACTCTGAGCAGGAAGAAATGAATCATGAAACCATCTTTGCACTTGTTGTCACAGATGATGAAGTTTCAGGCTCCAATTCCTCGTCATCTGAGGAAGATATTCCAATCTTTATGGCCCAACCCTCTCAGCCCATTTTGACCAGTCCACACGTCAATTTGTCAATCCTACCATATATGTATGAGAAACCCATCTCAGTCATTGGCTTTATGGATTCAGGAGCCCAAAAGAGTATCATGAATCCAGAAATTTTACCAGCTCATTATTGGGTTAAGCATGAGCAACATTTTTGGGCTGCAAATGGAAAAGTCTTTACAACCCATCTGATCGCAAAGAAAAACATAGGAATCCAGTTCTTTCCTGTATGTGTTGTCTGGGTAAAAATTCTTGGTTCACATCTTCCAGATCATGATATAGTGGTTGGTTTTGATATTTATCAAAAGGCCAAGTCTTTTCAAATTTTGCCAAATGGACTCAAGTACAAAAGGTTTTTTTAAGCCTTACACAGACATTATCAAGATCTATTCTTTGGCCCATGTACCAGCATCTTTTGAAGCGGTTCGTGATTTACTTCTCAAAACTTGTGCAGACTCTCATGAAGAGTTCAATCATCCTTTTCCTTTATGGAAAAACAAGGAGTTTTTCATCTTCTTACCCTTCAAGAAGAATGAAGACGTTAATCCAACAAAAGTCAGTCATCCTGGTATGACTCCTTCTGATTTGGCACTTGTAAGGGAAGAATGCAATCAACTACTCTATTTAAAGCTGATTGAACCCACAAAATCTGAGTGGGCATGCCAAGCATTCTACGTGGAAAAGCGCACAGAAAAGTTACGTGGGAAGAAGAGGCTTGTTATTGACTATAAGCCACTCAATCATTTCCTACGAGAAGATAAGTTTCCCATTCCGAAGATTTAAAATTTGTTTGTCCATCTTAAAGAAGCCTTCATCTTCACCAAGTTTGATATCAAAGCAGGTTTTTGGCAGCTTGGTATCCATCCAGAAGATCGTCCAAAAACAGCCTTCTGTATTCCAGATGCTCAGCATCAATAGACGGTCATGCCATTCGGTTTGAAAGTAGCCCCATCTCTTTTCCAGAAAGCAATGACAAGAATATTTGCCCCAATTCTCCACAGTACTTTGGTGTATAATGATGATATCCTTCTGTTTTCAAAAGATGAGGAATCCCACCGAGCATTATTGGAAGACTTTCAAGCTATTGTCCAAAAATATGACATCATGCTGTCGGAAAAGAAAAGCTTTATTAGGCAACCTCAAGTAGATTTTCTTGGCATGAAAATCTCATCAGGCCACTACAGTCCAGGATCGCATATTGCATAGGAATTGCTTACCTTTCCAGATGAACACCTGTCCACTAAAGAAGTCCAGCAGTTTCTTGGCATTGTCAATTATCTTCGCAATTTCATTCCAAAAGTAGCCACCCACACTCCAGCCTTATAAAAAATACTGAAAAAGACACCTCCACCATAGAGTCAAGAACATACAATAGTTGTCCAACAGTTGAAACGAATAGCCCAGAATCCTCCACCTTTGAAGATTCCTTGTGTGGGCCTACGCATCCTCCAGACAATTCAAAGACTCTGAAAAGCATCACCACACCATTTACAAGGAGATTTTAGCAGTAAAAAATGGGATCAAGAAATTTGAATTCCATTTAATTGGACATCACTTCAAGGTACAGATGGATAACTCCTTCTTTCCAAAGAATTTAGATTTCAAGAACAAGTCCCTCCCAGAGAAACAATTATTGCGCTGGAAGGACAGGTTTGCAAAATATGACTTCCATGTGGAGCATATAAAAGGCCAACACAATGTTCTTATGGATCTACTTGTTAGTAATATGCCCAAAAAGCCAATCTATGGATGATTGTATTCATGTATACATATTTGAGGTTATGCCTATATATATGATTATGAGATAATCGTTTGCACATATATATAACCCTAGTGTATATGTATTTGATATGTATATTCTTAAAAGTCCCTAGTCGTTTATTATTATGGTTGGGTTGTAATAATAAAATAAGACTAGCGTATGTTGAGGATTGTATGAGTTACGAATTCTACATACGGGTACAAGATAGGGATCTTGTTGACCGGACCGACCCACATAAGAACGCTACAT